>JANVCC010000196.1:4305238-4341305 GCA_025345505.1 Todiramphus chloris collaris
GGGGGATTCAAACGCGGGAGCAGCGAGCAATTCACGCAGGAGCCGGCGGGCCGGGGCCGGGGCCGGGGCCGGGGCCGGGGCCGGGGCCGGGGCAGGTGAGACCGGGACGGCGGCCGTCCCCGACGTGAGCCTACGGGGCCGGGGCGAGGGGGGCCGGGCGCCTGTCCTGCCCCCTCACAGACACAGCAGGGGCCGAGGAGGGCCTGCGGGTGAGGAGCCGTCCCCGTGCGACCGCGGTGGGAGTGGGGAGGCCCGGTTTGGCCGGGGAGGGGGTCCCGGAGCGCCGGTCCCCGCTGCTGACCTTCTGCAGTCGGCCCCGCGCGACGCCGCGGTATTTTCCTCGGGGTGTATTTGCCTCTGAGCCACGGGCCGATTCGTACTCCAACCCCACCGTCGCGGGAGGGGAGAGCACGCACAAAGCCACGGAAGTTGCGCGCAGCCGGGTACCGCAGCCGCCTCCCGCTCGGATCGCTCTGTCCCGCCGCCGGTTCCCACCTGCGGGCCAGGCTCTCCCCCCAGGATGCGGACCCAGCTCTCCCCGAAAGATGCGGGCCCGCGGGAGACTGCCAAGGGCCGCGCTGCACGGCAAGGTGATTTTTTTTGTATGTACTCTGCGGCTAGTGCCGGTCGCTCGGCTTTGTTTGGGTTGAGTCTTCCTCCACGCCTTCCTCCCTCGGACAGGGACAGCGGGAATCACGGACGCTGCTTGCGCTTCCCTACGTTAAATCCATTTTTCCTCCTTGAGCAAACAAAGGGCGGAGGGGGCGATCCCCAAAGGGGAAGGATTTAATTAAAGCAAAGCCAAAGCCTCCCTCTCCTCCGGCCGCGCTCCGGGCCTCCCTGTCTGTGTGGACGGGGATGCTGGAGCGGCGGTGCCGGGCCCGTACCGTGCAGCCCCGGCTGAGGCTCTCCGCGCTCGGCTCCACGGTGCCGTAAGCCCGGGCAGCACCTGCCCGCCCCGGGGCTCCCTCAGACATCGGCCCGTACCGAGGCGGCGGGACCGGGGCCGGTAGCGCTCGGCCGGGGCTGGGGGAGAACCGTCCCCACCTAACGGAGCCCCCCCCGGCTGCGGCAGCGCCGTGCGCTTCCCGGAGGCTCCAGCAATTCACGGCGAGGCTCGAAACCAACCCCACTGTCATCACCCGGCAGATAAACGGCCGGATCCCCGACGGCAGGGTGGCTCCTATTCACGGCTCATCATCGCCGAGTCAAAGGAGCAGGCGGGGGGGGGGATGAGCCCCGCTTTCAGGGACCGCCGCTCCAAACCACTCATCACTGTCACCGAACTCGCTCATGCCTTGGCCCTGAACACCGACGATTAATAAAAGTTTACTGTCGCTTTTCTCTAAGAATTACACTCAAGTCTGCGGGCCGGGAAAAATCGAGCGGGCTCAGATTTACCTGCGAGGATGCTCCACAGCGTTTCCAGCCGCGGCGGGCAGCGCCGCTCCCTTTGCCTCTCTCCTCTTCCCCCCCCCAAGAAAACCAGCTGCTCTTTCCCCTAAAGAAAACCTGCCAACCACGATGGAGACGAGGGGAGAAACGAGCCACGAGCCCGTACCCGATGGTACCGGGCGGTTCCGACTCCGTGAGAAGCGGAGGGTGTCAGGAGGGAACCCCGCGGGCTCTGGCCCCGGCTCCCGTGAAGTCAGGACCGAACCTCGGCCGCATGGGTTGGCATAGATTTATTGGCTTGAGCGGAAACTCACCGGTTTACACTGCCGAGGAGGGTTTAAAAACTGGGAAAAAGTTGCCGAATTTGGCCAGTAATAAGGCTGGAAGAATAGAGCACTAGTAGTGAATTATGCGTATGCTGGGGAGGAATTACACAGCACCGGACTCCGGCTTCTAAACAGGGACAGTGCCAAATCTCTAATAACTGTGTAATATGCTTATTTATACCATACAAGGACTTACAAACCTCATTGTGCATAGCAGCTGGGTCATATTTCTCTACCCTTCCATTCCTCAGGCTCTTTTGCCAGGAGACTGGTACCAAACACTTCTAGGCTGAAAGGAAAACACAAAATTAAATTGCAAAGAAACGATGACGGGAAGCGTGGGTAAGATACGGGCTGACTTGCGGCCCTTTTATCTTCAGCATCTGCCTAAACCAGATGCACTAAGGGTGTATTGAAAATATACATGGTTTTAAATGCAAGTGATTCTCTACTTCTAAATTGTTCCGTCGATTTATCCGCATGCATTTGCCTGACCTGGACACGTTTGTAAGCTCTAAGGCTTTGTTTTAGACCATTAAGTAAATATTTTAACGAATGTTTTAAAATGTTGTAAACTAATGTGTTACTCTGTCCCGCACCAAGCTCCATTGGAACTGGGTAAATCAAACGGACAATGGTATTCTGATTTGTTTTTAAATATTTGGGGCATATTTGGTAATTTTGTTCCAGCATACCAAGTGTACTTACCCTTCGTGATTTCAAGCAGAGCTATGTAGGACGCAAACAGGCAGTGTTCACTATGTAACCAGTAATAATTAAACTACGAATTAATATTCACCTATCTAGACAGTTTTTAAAAGCTTAAATATTTTACAATTAAAAGCAAACAATTGTGGAATCATTTTAATTTTAAAAACTAACACTGATTTTGTCTAAATGCTCTGGGGTTTCATTTTTTAATATGCTGTCTTACTGCTTTTTAAAGTAGCATCTAGAAAAATAACATTTCAAGTCCATTGCATATTTTGCAAGGAAGAGGCTTTACTGTGACAACACTCGGGAACACTGTGTAAGAACAAATAGTCCAGAGATTGCTGTCCTGGTGAACATCAGACTGAGATAGTCCCCAGTGGTCTTTCCTAGCCAAAGGTCTGATTGAACTTCAATATATACCAAAAAACTTGCTTCATCTTCTTTGCAATTACTTTTGGGCTTTTTTTTTTTAACTGAGAAGAGCCCTAAAGCTACTGGGTGCTGGAACATGGGAGCAGGCAAACGAGGCCACGTGGAAATTAAAATAAAGGTTTAAAAAATAAAAGCAGAACAATGCCCAGTGCGCTGTGATTTTTATGCAGCCCAGCTGCAAGCACCACAGCAGCCGCAGTTCCTCTCTGCTTCCCACACCAAGCTAAAATGGAGCTGCAGGATGGGGTCTGAGCAGGCCCTGGCATCGCTGCACTGCATGCAGAGTTCAGCAATTCAGTGCCTCTGGTCACACAAGCCCCCAGGTTAGATGTGCCATGGTCTCCGGGACCATGAGGTTAACCTTGGATGGACAGCACGGGAGAGAAGGGACTTGGACAGCAGTGTGGGTTGGGGTGTGAACAAAGAGAGCAGCCCCATGGCAGCTCGGTGTTCCGCAGAGACCTTGGTGGAGCAGAAGAACACAAGGAACCTCCTGGGTAAGCTGCTCTGGAGCACATGGGCTATGAACAAAAACCAAGACGCACATAAATCCACCAAGTGACAACACTGCCAGTCACTTCTCACCAGGAAGGAAGAAAAGAAGAGGCTTGTCTCGGAAGCCTTGCATCAGAGCAAGAAACTGCCTTAAAGTATTGCAAAATCATCCCCGCACACCCTCAGAGCAATGTGTCGTGGCTCTGCATGGCATACTTGGCATCACCCACCCGTCACTGTGCAGGGGATGAGTGGCTCAGGGAGAGTGCTGCCCAAAGAGATTATTACATTTGTGCTGGGGATGAGGAGGAGGTTATTGCTATGGGGAATCGCTATCCTCCTCGGTGAAGAAGAAAGTGATAGTCGGGTGAGAAATTCCAGCAGGAGAGATGAAGACAGACAGCCTCCAGCACTGTCTCTGCCCTGGACCTAGGTGCAGATCCTGAGTCCCCAGTGGGGCACAGGACGCTGCTCTGCTGCAGCAACCAGGACTGGTCAAGTTAACAGCTACATTTAACCGTTACACCCCAGTGTGGACCCTCACCTCTGGGACAGACCCCATTGACCAACAGCCCAAGCAAGACAGCACAGCAGCTCCCAAGTGTGTGCTGACAGTGCCTGGTGAGCACTGCCATGCTTTGGGACAGAGCCTGCAGCCCACAGTCCCGCTGTTTATCTTTGCGTCCCAGTTGCTATTTAGGCAAAAGCATCATCTCAGCCATCAGCAAAGCCACCACCTCCCAGGACTGTGCACGCAAGCCCTCACTCCCTGCCAGAGCTCTTGGCCAGTCGCTTTCCACCGTGCTGCTGCCCAGAGGGAAACCTCCTCCTTCTCCCTGGGCCTGGAGCCAGACCCCGCAGCGCCGAAGCAGCGCTCGGCACTGTAGCTACGGGCAGGGGGACATCACCTCTTTTGGGCTCACGGGAAACATTAAGCCAGGAGCAAACTGGGACCCTGGGGATTTAAACACTTGCCAGATGCCTGCGATAACCATGTATCACGGTCCTGGGGTCAGTCCTGCCCCAGGTCCTCACTAAATCACCCAGGGCAGCTTTAAGTGGCATGAGGCTTTTGGGGTGCTGGACGGCAGCTGTGATTTAAGGGGGTGGAGAGGAGCAGTGAGCAGCACAAGCAGCCAGCCTCCGAGCGTAGGGGCTCAGAGGCCAGGGAGGAGAGGCACAAACACACGTCCAGATGTGGAGCTGCTGGTGAGGAGGCAGCCAGACGGGATGGAGGAAGGTGAGGTGAGAGGCAGATGAGAGCAGGGAGGAAGAGAGCTGCTCTGGGATCTGGGGAGCAGGAGGCTGTGGAAAGGGGCCGCCTTGGGGAGGGGTTTTGCTTCAAAGGGCAGTGATATGGCCTCGGGTTTCTGCCCTGTGGATGAGGGGGAGATGCTGTGGGGCCAGCCCCAGCCCTCGGAGGCTGCAAAGCCACTGTGGAGCTAGCAGTGGGAGGGAGGGAATGGGGAATAAAAGGTCCTTCTGAGGAAGCAGGTTGGCAAAGTCCATTGAAATTCACTACTGTGTCCCTCTGGTCAGGACAAACTGGGATGGGATTTCCCAAGTGTCTCCTATGAAGTGGCAAAACCTCAGGCTAAGAGTCACTTGCCCACCAGAAAGCCACCCCACATCACCAGCCAGCCTCTGGAGTGTGGCAGCTTGCTCCCTGCTCAGTCCCATGCCCTTCCACTCCTCCATCCCACTCCAGGGACACTGCAAAGAAACACAGTCCTCAGGCTGCAGTGGGGCAGGGCCAGGCCTGGGACAAATGCCATTCTCCATTTTGGGCATTCTCCTCCTCACCCAGCAAGTGGGGCTGCTCTGAAAACAGAACTCAACCTTCGGGGTGGCTTTGCCCCAGTAGTAAGTGGAGAAGAGCTGAAAAAATGCATCACAGTCCTGTTTCTGGGGAGGGTTGTCAATGGGAAGGAAAATGATAGACAACTGGGATGGGGCCTGGAAGCTGGGAATTTCCATCCTGTGGGACATGACTTGCTGTGGGACCCCAAAAGCTGCAGGCAGGAGGTGGGAAACTGGAAAGAGAGGGAAGAAACGAAGCGCTGGAGTGCACTCCCTCTCCTGCATCTGCCCCTGGCTCCAGCAAGGAGAGAAAGGATGGCTGAGATTCATTAAATAGCGACAGGAAAACCTTGCTTAAGGAGCTGTCTGGGAAAGGGGCCATTTCAGGCCTGCTGTATCTGTGTGCCAGGGATTTGGGGCCAGAATAGACAATTGCTAAATATTCCTCTGGGCTCTGCTGTGCAGAGAGCTACTCCCAAGCATACCACTTATGAAAGTCGGAGAGAGCTGAATGGTGCTTTTCTGCTTGGGATGGGAGACCAAGATGGCTCCATCAGGAGAACAGAAGGAAAAAGATCCCCCAGATTAGCAGTTTTCCTTCTCACACAGCAGGTCAGGGCACTGACAGTGAGGCCAGGGCAGCTCCAACTGGAGGGAGGGCATCACACATCCACAGCCGTGTTGAGTGATGTGGGCAGCAGGAACAACGAGAGGGAGGGAAAAGGAGAATCTCTGTTCTCTTGGTCAACCTGCACCTGTCATAAACCAATTGGTTGAAATCTGAGGAGAAGCTGGAGCAGCGAGGACAGCAGGAGATGCTGCTCTCACCCACAGAGCCCTGTTAGTGCAGTGGGATGCAGGTTTGCACCACTGAGCTTCTGCTGCGCAGAAAGACCAGGAGCTTTTGCCCCTGCCGTTCACTGCACTTATCTGAGAGCCAGCTCTGGGAGGGGGGTGAAGAGGACTCTGCCCTGGACCCAAACCACTGCTTCACCATCTTGAGCATGTGCCCGGGCTGGCAGCGGGGACACGTCTCTGATCCTGATGCAGAGAAGCCAGGAGTCAGGGGTTCTGTCCCTTCTGTCCCCCTGCTTTGCCACATTCCTCACCACTCCGGGTTGATTCAGCCTAGAAAGTGGAAAAACCATGGATAAGAAATGTTAGACAGTGCTCTACATACAAGCACCCTTCTCTGTGTGTCACATACTCGTCCCTTCCAGCGAAGGAGGATGCTGTGGTTTTGCCTCCGTACTGGTGCCACCAACACAGCACAGAAAAAGCCACAGAGCTCAAGATAAATGTCCTGAAACAGATGAAATCAGCCAGGAACACCTGATACTCATTCCCACAAGGTTATGGTGAAGGTTGGGAAGCAAAGGAAGTGCTGCAGTGGCATGCTGGCAGCAAATCAAAGCAAATGACATTAATTAAAGCATATGTTAGGAATAGGAAATTAGGCTAAAGCAACATTTCATCTACAGCGTCTTCTCTGGGCACTTTAGAAAGGGTATAAGTTTACTGTAGAGAAAGAGAAATGAGGAGGCTGGTGCAGAGGATAGATGTGCGGGAAGTTAAAAGAATTAAGAGTTTTAAAAGCTTTAGACTATTCACTCGAGGTCATGTTCACTCCCTGTATTTATTTTGAACAGAGAGTGAGCAGGAGGATTGAGAGCACTGGCTGGCACTGCAGGGAGCCTCTGGCTGATGCAGCCTCCTGGGTGAGGGGGCTCAGCCCTGAAATCGTGACCCTCCCTGCACGGATTCCCCAGGCACAGATGGACCTTTGCTCTCATTGGCTCCATTTTGCAAAAATACTTGTTCTTTCCCAGTTTTGCTTTTTTACCCCTTCGCTCAGCCCCAGAACTTACCAAAGCTCAGCACACTGCCCTGGGCACCCAGGGGCACCGTTGTCCCTTGAGCGGAAGGGAAACAGAGGCACGGCACAACTAACAGTCCTGGGCATGCAGCAGGTGTGAGTCTGGAGGCACTGGAGCTGTACCCCAACCCTGTGGGGAAGCACAAAAGCCCCCCCTCCCTGGTCCTCTCATGTTGGGTTTTTCTCAGCCATAGGATCTTCTGCTCCTACCCTTGGCACTGGCAGTGATGCTGCAGCCCCAGCCCACTGGGTGCCTTTCTGGGGCCGTCCTCACTCACCAGCCACCCGTGTCACGCTAGGTCACTAGATCAGTCATCTCAGGGCCACCTGCCTCTCTGTGCTGGGGCCACCATGGCTATTTCACCGCTCCATGTGGCCTCCAAGCCGGCTCACCGCGAACACTGGTGCCTCATGGCAAAAGGCATCAGGGACACCAGATATCCCCGTGGCAGGGGTGTGATATCCCCACTGCTGAAGCTGTGCTGGGAACTGTGACGTGCAGCGGGACAGGAGCGTGGCAGGTTTTACACCCAGCATCCCTCACCTTCCCTGCTGCCTCCATCGCGCAGCGTGCGCAGGGGAGCGACGCGCAAAGTCAAGGCTTGAATAATGAGCTCTGAGTGAGAGAAACCGGGCAGCAGGCTGACCCTTGGCGTGCTCCTCCTGCACGCTGCTCTGCTTCCCAAACCGGCTGCTAGTTTTCCCCCGGAGCCATAAATTGCATGCCGGGGGCCGGCGGCCCTCGTGCAGTCGCCCGCTGCCTCCCCACCGCGGGTGTCCCCGGGATGAGTTACGAGGAGCGAGGTTGCAGCCAGGGCTTCGCTCCAGAGCCCCGACGCGAGCGAGGCAGCACGGCTCCCTCCACATCCACGCTCCCGAGCCCTTTTCCTCCCGTCCCCACCAGGGACGGGGCTGCCACCCTGGTGGGGTTCACCCCATGGGACCCCTCCAGCTTCTTGGCTTTCCAAGGAGGGCTGGTGGTGGCGCGGTGTTTACCCAGGGTGAGCGGGCAGATGGCTTGCTGACAGCTTCAGGAACACCTTGTAGCAGTTGTGGCGATTCCCGAGATCCATTGCTTCCCATTTCAATTCACACATCATGATTTCTAAACCTCAGCTTGTACCTTCCCGGCAGAGCTCCCCACCTCTGCCCCGGCTGTGTGCACTCACCACCGGCTCGGAAACGATGGAGAAGGGGGACCTGCAGCAGCAGCAGCCATCCTGTCTCTGACACCACCTCCAACAGCCTGGAGTGAGTCCCTTAACCTGACAAAGAAAGGGGCACAGCCAGTACAGGAGGAGCACAGGGGCTCAAAAGCACTTTGAGGATGTAAGGGGCTGCCAGGTGCTTCTTAGGGATGAAGAATTCTCTTCCCATCACCTTCTCCAGCTGAATAATGGTTGCAACTGTATGGACTGAAAACAGGGGGCAGTGGGGTCTGGGGTCAGCATGTGTAGGTCTCTCCTGCTCTTGTTGAAGAGCACATCCACTGAGGACAAGCCTCTGCCATCAAATTTTGGGGACCAGTACTAAGCCATCCCCACCGGGCTGCAGAAGCCTAGTCTGCCCCCAGTACCCAATGGGATGAGCTCGCACAGACAAAAAAAGAAGGTGGGACCAAGCTTGGTCATGGTGGCTCCTAAACCCAACTCAGATTTGGTCAGCAAGAGCCACCCTGCCCAGAGCTACTCTCAGCCTGGTGGGACCCCAGAGCTGTCTGCAGTTGGGGTGGCCTCTGTGCCCTCACTGAATCCCTCAAGCAAGCGTGAACCAGAGCATCTCACACTTGTATACATTTTCCTACCCTCCCTGTGCTGCTCTGGTAGAGTCTTGGCCTCAGGGTGATAAAGAAGTGTGTTTTTCCAATTAAAATAGCCAAATGCATTTTCCTGCCAGTATTTAGTCCAGCCTAACATGCGATGTCTACATTTTAACCTTGAAGAAGCCTCTCGAGACACTGCAAAATAAATCAATACTAGTCCACGTGCTGGAAAACAGAACCAATAAATAACTTCAGAGCAGCTTTTCTGTTTACTGCATGAAATCCTCATTCTTGGCCGCACTCTTCAAAACAGCATCTCAAAGTAAAATAAAGAAAACCAAGCCCCTGAGCCCTTAATTAGCAGTGCAGTGTGAAGTTCACCAGGCAGGCAGAGCTAGATGCAGGTGCAGGGCCAATTGTCCACTGACCTCTGGACTGGGATTTGGGATTGAGATTGGCTGTGCAATGGTTTAAAAATATTTAATAAATAAATTTAAAAAAAGAATTAAAACCAAAATAATACATTCTGCATGGTTTCTTATAGAACTGGGGCAAAACCAGCACCTGGACACTTACACACACATATTTCCAGTCTGGTCCTTGGGCCCTGACCCACAAGGGTGCACCCAAGACCCCTCCTCACTACTGGGTCCCATCCCAGGGGCCTGCACCTCATGAGCAGCTGGAGATTTTCACCTGGTGTCATTGATGTGTCCCCAAATGTGCCAAACAGGGAGGGAAAACTGTGGCCCTCGACCTGCTGCCTCTGCTCTTCCAAAGTCACCTGGGCTGGGGCCAGCAGGGGACTCACCTGTTCTTTCTCCTTTATGACAATAATAAATGTGTCTTGAGCTTTGGCATAAAATAAGATTTACAGGAGCTATTAAAAGGAAACTTAAAGGCATTTCTTCGCATCCTGTTGCAGAGATGTCTCATGTGGGAGGCAGGTGGGTCTGCAGGACCCCAGCAGGGAGGTGCTGTCCTGGACTGGGCACACAGGGATGCTCAGGCAGCGGACAGGCAGCAGGGACCTGCCTGTGTACGCGGAGGTTTGCGAGCCCTTCCTCTCACACACTCAGCACGCAGCAGTGGGATCTGCTACCAACAGCCAGTCTTGCCATTAACAGCCTGTGCTGGTGATGCCAGAGCTGAAAGGAACACACAGTGGGCTCAGGACACACGGGGACATCATCCCTGGGGACGAGCCCATGGCATCCCTTACACAGGAGCAGACCACAGCACAAAATGCTACTGTGCTGTATCGAATAGCCTGAGGTGGACGGACAGGCACACAGATCCCTGGGCTGCTGCGATGAGAAGGTCAGCAGACAGCAACTCCATCTCCTCAGCCTCCCACCCCAGCACAGTGGGCACGCAACACAAGGGAAAACCCATCTACTGACTGGGGGATAAATTTAATCTGTTTTCTTCATATTCCTCTATTTCTGATCCCCTCCCCTGGTGCTCCCTGTTGTCAGCGTGCATCATGCAGCCAGGACAGCTCTATTAGTCATGCACTTAATGACTGGAAAAACACACACAGCCGTTATGAGCAGGGCTGAGCTGCACACGCAGTCTGCTCCAGGAGGACAAGCCCTGGCAGGGTGGGGTAACCTGATGGAACAGCATCCAGGGCAAGCAATGCCTTGTGGGCTCCACTGGGACTGGCCCCAGAAGGAAGCAGGTTTTTTTTTTACATAGAGATTCAAGAAAGAAATCTCTGCTGTCCCATCTCTGCTGGGAGCCACTCCTCCCAAAGCGGGATGTGTTTCCTCAGGGGCAGAAGCAGTTGACAACCCTCTGGGCTGGACTCTGCCTCTAAAGCACTGACCACATCCCAGGAATTCCAGATCTTCCCTGACTGCTCCTAGCAGGGAGGAGCAGGACCAGGAGTTAATCACGTCAGAAAAATCCATCCAACCAGTTTGGCACCCATCCCTGTGGCCAGTCTCTCAGAGCAGCTCAGCTTTCACCAAGACAAACTCTCGGACAGCAGCAGACTCAACACTGAGCTCTTCAATAACCATCCCCCAAAAGCTGCACAGGAGAAGGTGTTGAGCATCTGAAATCCCAACCCTACACCCAGCTGCACAACTTTTACCCCCAAAGCCAATGTCATCAGGACACCAGACCCCTTCAGCCACAGCTCCACGTTACCTTGTGCCTGGAAGAGCACAGAGCAGGATGGGCTGTGTCCACCACGAGCGAGAAGGTGGGGTGGCTTCAGGCACTTTCTGCCAGAAGGGTCCATGTCCTCATGAGTGACCACAGCACTCAGAGGATGGATGTCCCAGAAGGCAAGGGGAGAGGGGACAGCCTTGCAGTGCCACTGGCCCAGCCACAGACATGGTGCATGTCACACTCCTTGCATGCTTGAGGAAACACACCATTGATATGAAGGGGACAGAGTTAGCAACTGTAGGCCCTTCTGTTCTTCCTTACATCTCTGGAGCGTTTCCCCACCCCTTAAATGCTTTACATTATTTATTACATTTCATTTAACCCCAACCACGTCCTCCAAATAAAATTTATTTTGCAGCTGTCATTCAGGTTTACTCCAGCCTTAACCTCGTAATCCTATTGATTCCCTCATTATTCTCAGAGCACGGGATTGATTTCATGCCTTCTGTGTTATAGAGAAGCCTTTGCTCATTAATCTCACGCACATTTACAAACAGCCGATCCTGGTCATTCATTATTTTCTCATTCCCTGCGCAATCAGACTCAGACATTCTCAGCTTGTCTGCTTTGCCTCCTTATTTGGTGTATGGATGGAGACAGTACCCAACACCTCTCCTGAAGGGCATCCTGCACCCTTGGGCGCTGCACCCCGAGGCAGGGTACCAGAAAAGCCCCCGGGCTTACCTTCTGCATCACCTTCAGGAAATGCCCCAGGACTGCATCCTCCTCAGAAAGGTCACTGTGACCAACTGGGCTGGGAAAAAACAGGGAACCAGGACACACCTAAATTGGCAAGGACCTTGAGGGTCTCCAGATCAGCCCTCTGCACTCACCAAGGAACACTTGAGAGCCAGACCATGATGTTAAGGACCCAATAGCTGCCCTGTCCATGAAGCAGCAGTACCTGTCACCATGGACAGTGGTCTGGCTCTCCGGTACGGAGGTACCGCTGCCATGCACATGCGTGCAAGCCTCCAAACACAACAGAAGGGTGTTATTTATCCAGTGTGATTAATCATTCCGAGTATTTAATATAGCCCCATCGGAGTGCACAGTGCTGTACAGTATATGGAGGAAGACATGACCCCTGTCATAGAGGCTTAGAATAAAAAATAGGCAGACACTATAGTTCAGACACGTAATAAATCCCAGTGAAGGGCCAATCTCAAATATTTCAGCTGTTTCCCCCTCCCGCCATAATATATAATTGTCTTTGTTGGATCAATACAGAGGGGCTTTGTGGAAGGAGCATGTTTTAAGGGAAGATTAATGTAGTGAATTATATATGCAGCTAGGAAGAATTCTAATATTTAGCTTCTAGGAGGAGAAGAAAGTTTTGTGTGCTTAAATCCTCCTTCCAGGATGGGAACACAGCACATGGTGGGTGCGGGCAGGCAGTGAAGGTGAGAGCAACCCTGGGTTCCAGGGACCTGCTCCTACACAACGATAGCAAGAGCCTTCCTGAAGGGATAGATGGATCTGACCAGGTTGAGTGGATTCAATTAGCAATGGAGTTGAAAGCAGCTCAGACCATGTCAGGGCAAGGATGGCATAGGGCAGGGGGCTCTGCTGGGACCAGCCAGCAAAGGCAGTAGAATGGACTGCCATTTCTATTGCCTGTGTATTGGCCCAGCATAAACCAGTCTGCCCGTGCAGCATCCCTCAGCCCTGCTCTGACCCTGCCTGGGGTGTTTGGGCAGGTTTTGCCCCATGACACCTACCTGCAAGCATATTATGGGGGTGGCTGTTTGGTGAGAGGCCAGCAAGCTGTACCACAGCATCACGTCTTACCTTCTAAATTCAGACAGCAGCAAGCAAACAGGGCAATGCAGTGGGAGCAGGAATTATATGGGTTACTAAATACTATTATTTATCCACAGTAAAGCCCCTGTGATCATTTCCCAGGGTACATACACCCTCCCCCCCCTCCATTGCTCAGAGCATCGTACGCAAATTAATACCCCTAATCTTATTATCTTGTAATGACACAGGAGCTGAGCCCTCCCTCTGGTGAGTGGTGTGGAGCTCACCAAACCATGCCAGCAACCTTGGCTAGGTGTGCATCGCACAAGATGCATGGCTATCATATGGAATAAATTTAACCGAATCAAGTTTTGATTAAGTGCAATAAACATGATTGATTTGGTTACAAACCCTCCGTATGACGGTCTGCTTAATTTATTTTTTCATTCTGAGAAGGGATGTTGCATTGATCCAAAACATTAGCTTTGACTACCACCGTAAATTCCCATTTTAGGGCGACCCATGGCACTCTTATTAATATTTTTTACACTTACCCAACAGATGCCAGGGTTAACCCTTCAACAATATGCCCAAATTCTGCTGTGCTGCAGGGGCAGGGGGTGTGACCTGGCTCAGCACCTGGGGCTGCAGCCAGTAGGGGAAAACACATTTTAATTACAGAATGGTTTACATTGGAAGGGATCTCAAAGATGGTGTAGTTCCAACCCCCCTGCCATGCACAGAGACACCTCCCACTAAACCAGGTTGCTCAAAGCCCCATCCAACCTGGTCTTGAACACATCCAGTGATGGAGCATCCACAACTTCCCTGCACAAATTAACACCACCACTGCCAAGCCACCAGCCCTCCAGCAGCTCCTAAACCTGGTCCCAGTACCCCCTAGAACCAGGGCAGTCAGTGTTAATGCTGAGTCAGTGTCTGCTCCAGGCTGGGCTCCCTCCACAAGCCCTTTGGCAGCTGGGAACATGCCCCAGGCGCTACCTTAGCGCGTCCAGAGCAGGCTGTTTGTTATCTGAAAGCCCAACACATCACTCATCTTCCTCACCACACCAGCATTTGGACCAACACTACTGCAGATTTCCTTACAACAGCCTCTATATCTTTCCTTTTAACAAGGGGGGAGGGGGAAGCCTGAATATTTTCTATATTACTAATAAATTGAAAAAATGCTTTATGCTTTCAATATATTTTCAATTTACTGCCATGGTCAGTATCTTGATTGCTATGAATATTTTATAAGCCATGTCAATGATAACCAGATTTAGCTGTTGGTTTCTCCATAAATACCATGCTATCCACCAAAAGTGATCTCTGGTAACATGGTGTCATTAAAAATAATGCTGAAAAGCATTAGGGAAACACCAAAAGCAAAAAGATCAAATAGTTGCCAAGCACATCTTGGAGATACTGAAATGTCTCAGGCTTTATTTGGAAGATAAGCTGATTTTTAACACGTTTTAGACAGATCCTGCACTCCCAGCATCCACAAAGCTCTGAAGAAACACATGAGATCATTGCAGGCTCTCCCTGCCTGCCAGAGGAGGGGTTTCTATGCACTTGCACGCACTGAAGACAGCAACAAAAGCCTGCCAGAGCAATCTATGGGAAACTCTCTAAATAGCCAAAAAATAAATATTTTGGAAACTTTCCCCAACAGGCAATAGAAAGTGCTACAGAGCCCTGGGCATCCCAGCTTGAGGGGTCACTGGCTGTCAGGTGCCAGGGGCACAGAGGGGTTGATGGCATCAGGTCTCTGCAGGAGCCACTGTGACTGCAGCAGCTGATTGATTTGCAAACAGGCCCATGGTGCATCTCGCTGGATTAATACTCTGACAACCCTAAAGGGGCAAAATTTAGTCTATGTATTAGTAAATAATTTAACTCATGATGAAATCACTGGCTTAGCAAGCTCCAGATAAGGATCTGAACAGCTGAGCTGGACATGTGCTTTGAGGACATCTCAAAATACTGAATTACTCAACAAAAAAATGCTTCTGTTGTCCTCTCGCCAATCCAATTAAGCTATATCCTTAATTGCAAAGCATGCTGCCCTTATTTTCACATAACAGTGGGACCTGGGATTGGGTTCAGTGAAATCTTAAGGAGAAGTCAGCTGCAGTGAGGACTTTGTTTAGGATTAAGGTTTTCCCTACAAGAGTTCAGTCCCAGGAGCTGAGGCAATGGAATGATCTGCCCTCGAGGAGCAAAGCTGGAAGAGAGCAGCTTGGTCCAGGCTGGAGCTTTCTGCAGGATCAGATCCAACACTCTCTCCCTTTCCTTCTTTCTGGAGGCAAACAGCACAAATTCACCAAAGCTACGTGTCCCCTATCAGGCAAATTCTAGTCTTGTTGCAGGCAGAAGATCTCTTACTCACCATAGCTATCTTTTATGAGCTGGACAGTTTGTCCTCACCAAAGTCACGTCCATCTTTTCCACTGGTGCTCTGCAACCAGAGCAATCAAGGGAAAGCATCAAATCACTCGGCAAATGACCCAGCACAGCCTGAAACACCACAGCCCTTCAAATCACAAACACTCCTCGGGTACCCCAAACAGCACCTGGAGCAGGGCTGGGCTGCAGCCCTTCAATTTGTGAATTTATAAATGCTTTACCACTAATTCACAAGTTCAAGTGTTCTGGGCTTCCAAGGACCCTGCAGATGTGACACAGGAGGAGATAAACCATCACACCTCCAACCTCCAGCTATGCAGGGGTGCACATGGATGGGTGCCAGCACCCAGCATGCCCCACACTACAGCTCTGCTGTAGTGCCCTCAGATAAACCCCCCAACATGAAGCCATGGCAGCACAAGGGGCTTGCCTCCCTTCACCCTGGGCAAGAGCCTGGAGAGCCTCAGCTCAAAGGCAGCAAAGTATTTTCCCATGGCAGGCTGGCTTTCTTGCTTTAAAAAAATAAAAAAATAAAAAATTAAATCCTTCATAGACCCTTTTCATCTAATATTTAATGTGCAAGAGTTTCTGCATGCCCAGGTTAGGTAAACATTAGAGAAGATTGTTTATAGAAATTATATACAGAGTGGTGCTGGTTTAATTTATCAAAAAAGGTTTTGCTGAAGTAAATTCATTTTACAATGTAACCCACTTAAACCTGTTGAAGGGCTGACCTTGTTTAAACGAACCTGTTTGTGCTTCACCTCAAAGGACAGCTCGAGCAGTACCATGACACCATCTCCCAGTGTAAATATTCCTCCATTCTCCTGGAGAACAGGACCTTGCCAGCAGCAGCTCTGCCAAGCCGAGGGGTGCCTGGGTCAGCGGTCCCCACAGGGGCCAGGCAGGATGCGGCCGTGGAAGGTTCGGCTGGCGGTGTGATGGTTTAATGCCACCTCTGTCCTGCTCACCCACCAAGAGGGATGAGGAGCAGGCGGTGGGGGTTCAGGGGTTGGGATCACACTGTTGCCGAAGAACAGCTCGTGGCAGCCCGAGCTGGGGAGACAAGAGATGGGAAGAACTCTCCAGCTTCTGCCTGCCCCACTGCTTCATCTGACACTTCTGCTTTGCTGTTGGATTGATTGCTGTTGACACCAATGTTATTATCAGCTTGATCAGATGGCTCTTCTTGAGGGGAAAAAATAAGAAAATAAGCCAGTGGCCATTTTTTCCCCTCTCCTGAAATTTATTGCAAAGTGGGGAAAAGCAGAATCTCTGCTCTCGCCTCCCCTCTGCTGGCTCCAGCCAGCTGCAACACTTGTCTCCAGTCCAGTTTTGCTCCTCTGCTTAAAGAGTGAACCACACTGAGGCCAAACCAGAACGATGCAGAATACAGGGAGAAAAAAAAAAAACATCAGCATTTCTCCCTCCTGACTCAGGTCAGATTAACAGGGGAAAACTAATCCTAAAACACTGAATGGAGAAGAACTGCTTTACAAATGAGCAGATGCAGTAATTTGGAGCATGTGGCTATAAGAGTCAAGCTTAGCATGGAGCTATACCAGGAAGCACATTCATTCATTCCTCTATTCAAGAGGCATCAGCCAGGTACAGGGCTTTTTGGAGTTCCCAGAGCCTGGCCTAACAGTATTTATAGCCTAGAGTTGGTGAGGATGGAGAAGGACACAAGAGCAGGGCAGGGGGAAAGGATGGGATAACAAACTGCACTTTACGAGTGATCTACACAAAATCCACCAAGGCATAATTAATATTGTCTCATTAACAGAAGGAGCGATTTGAAATTATATGGGAAAGGTGGATAAAACCTGGAAAGCATAAGAGCCAGCTCTGATTTCAAAGTCCATGGGAGCATTCCAAGGCAGGGCTTTAAAATTAGAAACAGCATGCAAAGTTCCTTTTCCATTGAAATGTCATGTTTTCCTTGAAAAGAGGTTTTTCCATCTCAAGAACGTGTTCTGTCACCAAGTAGTAAGTGCACTTCTCTGAACAGATTTGCTGAAGCAAGAGCTCTTGGAAAAAATGGACAATTGCATCTGGGTGCTCAGCAAACAAATAAAGGCCGAGAAGAGAAGAGTCTGGACCATATATTTCCATTCAGGGAGGTTTGCTGCTCATCCTCTAAGTGCTGGAGGAATAAAAAAAACCCCCAAACAACCCATGCATCCATCCTTAGGCAGCCTGGGTTTCCAATTTGTCCCTTTTGTTCCCTTGCACTGCCCACACTGCTCTTTTTGGGGCATTGAAGACACCCCATGATGCTCAGAAGAGTGTTTGGGTTCTTATTCCCAGAGAGCAGACACAGCTTGCGTGCTGCATATCTGGTATTTCTCACTTGAGGAGACAAAATGGCAACTGCTGACTCCAGGGGTCTTTCCAGTAAACCCCCAGAAATCACCATCAGCTGAATTCAGGTCTTGCTTCCAGCCTAAAACACAAGGTTCAGACCCTTGAGCTCCTGCCCAAAGCAGCAGTGTTGGGTCAAAATTGCTTGTGCATGACCTGGGATGGAGCAGAACCCATCCCCAAGCTTCACTTGGACCATGGGAGAGCTCTGGCCCTTCAGGCTATGGTCCCTCTGTACTAGTGGGGATCCACCAGCATCACCCAAGCTGTGACGGGCACAGTAACCATCCTGATGGCAAACACCATCACAGCTCTGCTAGGCACTGTGCTACCCACCATCCTCTCATTTCCAGGCCACAGGCACACACTCGGGGATCCCTGGCATCCCAGAGTTGGGTGTGTGACAGCAGGTGGCACCAACAGCTCCTGGTGTTGGTCCCTGGCCACACTACAAAGTGCTACGGGGGGGAGAAGAAATGTAGGTAAGGGACAATGTGAAAACAGGATGCAAAACTCCAAGTGGTCACCAATCCCTCGCTTAGAGGCGACTGCGCTCTGCACTGCAAGGCTGAGCTTCATGCTAATGGGACAAAAACGGTCTGGAGAAAAAAACATCCCTGGTAGGTCCCCCACAAGCAGCCCTGTACCACCACCCTGCCCTGGGAAGCCACAGACCCACTGCTGTGGCAGAATCCCAGTGCACAGGGGGGTTGCTGGATGCCAGACCCTCCCAGTGCCTGGGGATGTGGGTCCCATGGGGCTGGCAGGTGGGACACAGCCCTCCCTCTCCTGCCTGTGCCTCTCCCTCCAGGCCGCCCTGAAACAGCCCCGCTTTGAAGCTCTGCCGGGGCTGGCGGCAGCATCACTGCTGGAATAAGATGGCTTTTAAACTCAGAGTGAGATGAAAAGCAGCCGGAAACACATCTAACGGGTGACTGGAGGGCTAAGCCTGCTTTTCTCATGCTCGCTTATCCTGGGCTGCTCTGCCAGAGTCCAGGTCCCTGGGGAGCAGCTTTCTCAAGCTCTGCTGCCTGCCCCAGTCCTTTGCCGCTTGCACCCCTCCTCTGCCGAGAGGTGAAATGGCAACAGGCTTTCGGAGATGTAAAAAACATTTTTTGTCAGTGAAGTTCCCGTGGCATTTCCTGTTGCAGCTCCCAGGATCCCACCCCAGGCTCTGGAGCAGCAGCTGAGGTGCTTCACCCCAGGAGCAGCTGCAGTTCTGGAAAAAGGGATAATCCTGCATTGCTTGTTGGAGCAATCTGGGACGAGAAACAGGAGACACAGGGGCCTGTCGCTGCCCAGGAGCTGGCAAAGTTCAGCCGGCATGCACAGCAAGGCACCAATAGGAGAAAAACCATTCCCTTCCCCAAAGCACTCCAGCCAAAACCTGCAGTTCCTGTGTTTTCTGAGCACTGACCACCTCTGCTGTTGAACCCTTAACGGAACATGCTACAAACCTCTGCTGAGGCAGCCCCATTGCTGCTGGCATCAGGCAAGAGCCAGCAGGGAGTAGAGCTGCTGGGGACGAGCCCCATGGCTCCATGGGGATGGTGTTGAACCACAGCAGAACACATCACCCTGTGCCTGCTGCTTAACAAGGGGAGACACAAGGAGCACCTCTGGGCAACATCAGCTGAATCACCACCCTAACGGAGTAACCAAAGCTTATAAATCGGGTTTAAAATAGTCAAGAACCTTGAATGGCTTCTTACCTATTAGATTTCTGCTCTCCCGCCCATTAAGCTTAATGGCAACGACTCTGAGAAAAGCAAACACAAAATGCCACAGCTCCACAGGGCTACAGCCATGAGGGCTGAGCACCCACAGCAGCAGCTCGAAGCTTGTTGGCAAGAGTTTCTTCACCCAGAGACTGTGCAGGACCACTGCAAGGGGCTGCTCCTGGCATTAGGAGTGCAGGAGGCCAGAAGAAGCACGGATCTAATGAGATTTGTACTAATTCACATGATTGTTTATAAGAACAACGCCACCCTAAGCCTGTTAAGCCATTCTGGCTGTCCAGGACTATCTCCTCCCAGCCCGGCGAAGCCACTGCTTGGCTGCACACCCTCCAAAGCCTGAGGTTTGCTTAAAGAATCTGGGCCCACATTTTGCCTAGGAGAATGCAGCATGCAGGGAGAAATCTTTGCCAGTTCTCCTAACCAGAGCCCTCAAGAAAAAAAAGCCAAACCATCTCACTCTGGTTTGATGAGGATACCCTCCCCACACAGTGCCAGGCTCTGTGACCCAGCAAAAGCAAATGTTCTACCCCCCGCATGCGCTGCAGGGCCCTTGTAGCTGGGGGTAGCAAAGCAGGAGCATCTCTGGGGTTTTTCTGCGTCCTGCAGTTGCACACCCACCATCTGTGAGCTTCTCACAGGCTTCTTGATTGAGGATTAGGGTGGCTGAAGGAGTACACAGGGTCAAAGCCCTCCCAGTAACTCACTCACTGCCCCATGGGTCACAGCTTGCATGAACCAGTGGCATCTCAGAGATGTACCTGACTTTCCTCCCACCACCCCGATGGAGGGACATGGTGATGGTGTTGTGTGTTCCCTTCTCTCTATTTCCCCACCCCCCTTCCTTAACTGAAAATCATCCAAGCCCTCCTTGCAACGCTCCAAGCAAGGGAAAAGGTTACCCCAGTAATCAGCACCGTGGTGCCAAAAAGTCTGCACCAAATTCAGCTCCTGCCTCCCTGGCTCTGGGGGAAGCAGACATAAATACAAGTCTCTAATCTCAGACGCACTCACTGATAATCTGCTCTGCAACTCGCAGATAGGGTAGTCTGAGCACTTACAGGCTCCAGGGACACACAGGGAGGGCAGGGGGAGGCAGCCCCAGGTCCCCTCCAAGGGTCTGATCCGGTTGTGCATCTTTCTGGCAAACCACCCACGGTCCACATGGCCGCCAAGGCGCCCAGGCCTGATCCTGTGCCCCTAGAAGTGGGAGGTTTGGCCCTGGATTCATGGCAGTTGCTTGGGAAATCATAAACAGCCCTTTCCCATTCTGGAGGCATCACAGGCATCAGTGGAGTCTTGAAGCAGCTAGACCTCACAGAGGTGAGCAGTGAAATGAGGGTGGTGCAAAAACCCTCAGTACTGAAATGAGGTCCCAGTAAACCATCCCAGTTTACAGGGGAAGTGTGAGAGGTACAAAAGCCATGGGGTTTTGCCCAGACACAACACTCACCAGTCACCCCAGTAAGAGGAACGTCTTCCCCTCTTCAATGAATGGGTCAAAAGAGGGAAAGCATCCTCCTGTTCCCACAGTGGGGCACAAGGACACAGGAACCCACCACCCACCTGAGGATTTCCCCTTGTCTCACCAAAGCATTATCTCAGGAAAGCCAGTATTTCTGCCCAGTTCTCCACCCATGCCAGGAAAATGGGCATTTCATGCAGGTGAAGGGCTCCAACTGCCCAGTCTGTCGGCCTGAGGCTGGCCCTGTCCCAGAGGGATGCACTTCTGCTTGACAACGACTGGGAAAGGAACCCAAGCAGTCCAGAGCGGGGATGAAAATCCCTGCAGCCGCTCCCTCTCGTGGAGAGCGGCTTTCCCACTGTCCGGGAGCCCAGCACAGGTCCTGTTCCAAAACCTGCCCCAAGCATCTTCTGCGGGAAGGAGGGGCCCATGGGAGCCAGTGACAACCTCCCCTGGCAACACTGAGTGCCAGCGAGTGCCAAGCGGGGACCTGCCCTGGGAGCAGGGGAGAGCTGGGATGAGCTTGGGGTTGGCTGCACAGTTATACCTGTCACCTGGGCATCTACTTGAACATACAAACCCTTCCCTTCATGCTGATGTGGGGAAAGGTGCAGATCTTTAACACTTGAGGGATTAGAGAGAAAGCTGGGGATACCTGTTGGTATTTACCTTGGCTGAACCCTCGTGCGTGCAATTTGCCTCAAAGCCATTTTGAGGCTGCCCCAAGCTCTAACAAGTCCTGGGCAGGGAGGACAGCTCTCAAGCTGGCACAGAACAGAGACAATAGCATCACAGCATCTCCACCAGCTCATTATTTCCCAGACTAGGGAATTATTTCCCAAAAGTCTTTAACTGATTCCCCCCAGCTGCACAGGATTTTGCACTGACAACACCTTTCTGCTGGGAACCCAGCCAAGATCTCCACAAGGTCGTTTTGCAAAGACAATTAGGTAGTCCCTCGACAGTGCTGTCTCATTTTAATTAGATCTTATTTCTAAAGAATTACCGAGCATGCCTGGCACAAGGCTGAAGGCAAGGACCATTTACAGAAATCAATGGGAGGCAAAGGACAGATGTACCTGTGCTTATGTCACCGGTTACAGCAATGCCAACTGGATGAGGGAAAGGAGTCTTTCTGGCATGATTTCATCTGTTAATACTTCAGGCAACCCAGTGTTGCAGGAGATCAACCATCACTGCTTCTAGCTGCTCGTTCACGCTTAGGTGCCTTGGAGCAAATGTCTGCTGCTTTCTGAGAAGATCTATAGGTGTTACACATACATTGCTGCTTTCTGAGAAGATCTATAGGTGTAACACAGACATTTTTGGCAGAACCCACAAAACTGGGGAATGACACCAGGCCCCTGCCGATCCGTGGCAGAGGCTGGGCACAATAGAGGGGTTTAGGCAGGTTACTGCCAGAACAACCGCCCCCCAACTTCTGCAGTCCGTGGGAAGCCAAACCCCGGGAGCACTGGCAGTGCCGCCGGTTACGGGCTGCTGCAAAGCCGGGAAGCTCCCGAGAAGCTCCGCCACCCCCGGGGAAACACCCCGAGGAGTCCCGTCACCGGCCGCCCCCCCGGGGGACCACGCTGCAGGACCCTGCGGCCCTCGGCCACGGGCCCCACCTTGGTGGGAGCGGCCGCCCCCCCGGGGCCGCCCCCGCGGAGCCACCGCGACACCTGGCGGCCGAGCTTGGCCCAGCGGCGGGCACGGCCGGGCCGTTCCGTTCCAGAGCTGAGGAACATCCCGAGGAAGAAAAAATCCCGGATTCTTTTTTTTTTTTTTTTCTACCACAGAGGACAGCGGTGCTGCGCGGCCCGTCCCTGTGCCGCTTCGCCGGGGATCTGGGTGCAGTTTGACTCTCTACCCCCACCGAGGAGAGCAGCGGAGGGGGCAGTGGCTGCCACCCCGAAGCCTCCGTCCCGTCGGATGTCCCGAGCGGAGACCCGCCGGGGCGCGGCGGCGCCTCCTCCCTTCCCGGAGCGGCTCCGGGGAAGGCCTGGGAAAGGGCCCCGGCGGGGCGACGGCTCCGGTTCTCCCTCGCCGTCACCCGCCGCTGTAAACAACAGGAATAAACCGAGAGACTCCCCTTTCCCCTTTCCCATCCTGCCCTAGAGCAAAGCCGGAGCAAGCGATGCCTGCGGCTAAGAACCATCCCTGCATCAAAATAAACAGCTGCGTTTTCCCTGATAATGTTTTTAAACCCCACAGGCACCCACACAGATCAAAGCGACTCTGGGAATCTTGTGGCAGGGAAGAGCTCGGACGGCTCCTTCCTCCTTCCTGCACCCCCAGCTCATGCCCGGTCCCGACCCCCACGGGGTTAACAGGCCAGAACCGACTAAGCGACGGCGGAGGGCTAGAAAACGCCCGTAAACGGAGCAAGGACCCGGGCAAAGGCTCCGGGGCTTCCCCGGGGCGAGGAGAAAGCCCTGGAGCAGGCGGGGAGCGGGAGGGAAAGTTCACGGAACAGGTTGCTGCGGAGGCAAGCTGTCCTCTGCACCGGGGCTGCCGGAACGCCCCGTCGGGGGTCAGCCCTATTAACGGGGTGAGAAGGGGATCACAACTGCCCCAGAGCAACCCTCTGACCTTACCCAGGCTAACAGCAGCAGAGAACGAGAGCACTCCCTGCGCAGCCCTATAAATCACCACCGGGCACGGGTGCGGAGCTGCCTCCGCGGCCGCGCATCCTCCCCGCCCCCGAGCCTGCAGGTGCGGCGGGGTGCGCAGAGTGAGGGGCTGTCTGGCCAAGGGGGGAGGCAGGGCTCCCTGCCGAACGTCCAGCGCTGCCCTTTGCTTATTGATCCGCGATCGTGGCCGGCAGACAGAGCGGCGGCCCCGCGAGTAATTGGGGCCCGGAGGCCGCGGGGACCAGCGCCGGCGGGAACCTTAACTGGGAACCGCAGCCCGCAGCTCTGCCCGCTCCGCCTTGTCCCGACTATGGAAGCAGTGTGGTGGCAGGCGGGAGCTAGCCTGGCACGAAGAGATGCCTGCTTCTCTGCCCACCCCGCTGCCGCTGGGCCGGGGCTCCCCTGATGGCTGCACCCCAGGGTCACAGAGCTGGGGCTGGCAGAGGGTCCCAAATGTTCGTTGAAATATTCAAATGGGGAATTTGAACCTGCTTGTGGCACCGATGGGTCCTGGGAGGCCCGCGGGGCTAGGGCAGTTCCCAGCATGGGGCAGGACCCTGGCTCTGTGGCGTGCCCAGCTTCACAGCATCGTTCTCAGTGTGCTGCCCCATCTGTCTTTCCCCTGGGGTGTGCAGTGCTCAGCTCCTACAAACCCCACACAGCAGTGACAAAAAAATTCCTATTTCCCTCCCCAGCAGTCAGGGCCTGGGCACACCCAGTGAGGTGCCAAAACCTCCTACATGCTTTCTGCCTTGCACCAGTGACACGACATGCCTGGGAAGCATGTGGTGGCACTGGGGGTGACACACAGGCACAGGGCAAGCAGCACAGCCCCGGAGCCCGGGCGAGGGCTTGTCCTGCAAAGCCATGTCTGGGCCTGTGCAGGAACCGGAGTAGTGGCAATGTTCCCCTTCCACGAGGCTGCGAGATGCTCTGGCACGAGTGTTTCTGGTCACAAACAGCCCCCCGTGGAGCTGTTCCAGCAGCACTATTGTGCTCCATGGCAGCTTGGAGGCCAAGTTAGCTGGGGTTTGTCCACTGGGCCCACAAAGCTGTCAGGGCAGGAACGGTGGTTTTAGTGTCTAGCCAAGCACCTTGTGCATTTAGCTGAGGAAAGTCAAAAGCCACCAGTGACCCTAGTGAAATCCTCAGTGTTCAATGATCGCCCTGCATGGGTGACACCAGCACTTTCCACCAGACAGAGGTCATTGGAGCACCCAGCACTTTGTTTTCATGGCTTCCCAGGGATCACAGCAAGCAGCACGGCAAAACCAGGTTTTGTTGGGTGCATTGCAGGGTGCAGAGCAGCAGACCCACCAGGGGAAGGGGGCTGTGCCCCCACAGGACCTCCCACTGCCTTTTCATAGCTGAGGCAAAGAACCCCAGCACAGTGTGTGACTAATCGGTCACTGCTCATCGAGCTGTTTGAATAGGGTTTCTCAGAGCCTGGGTTTGGCCACCACAAAGCAGCTCGGCTCCTGCTGAAACGCCCTGCTGCCCATACCCTCTGGCTGGGGGGGCTAGGCCCTGCTCCCTGACTTCAGGCACCATCCCTTGAGGTCACCATCATGAGTTCTGCAGGGAACACTTTTCCCTCACCAGTAACGAGCGGCTCCATGCTCTGTGGGCAGGTTGGGCTGCCCTGGCACCAGCACTCAGCCCCTGATGAGGAAGCGACATTTAAACCTTTGCTCTCCTTCAGGCCAGGCTGGACAGTGTGACTGTCCCTGACCCACCAGGATGGCAGGAATCTGGCACGAGGCTCCACTGGTGCTGGCTATGTTCATCAGCACTGTCACCATCTCCCTGCTGTGCTTGTCCCAGCCAGCTTAGCCTAAACCAAGCCTGGCTGGAAGGGTGGTGGAATGGGCCAAGGGAGCCTTCCCACCAGCATACAATGTGCCCTCCCCCCCCGCTAAAAATAGAGCCCATTGAACTGTTACTCATCCTGTGTGATGTTTATTCAGAAATAATCCTGCCAGACTAATTTTAGTAACTACACTTCCCTCCTCCTGGTTAAGCCGTTCCCACCCTGACATTCCCCCCCCTCCCCAACACCAGCAGAAATGGCCCCATTCCTCTCAGTGAGGCCCAACACCTCCTATCCTGCCGTCGGGGAGCTCAGCACCTGGGCGCTGCCACGATGTGAGGTTGGGAGAGATAGGTGGGGAGGAGAGTCCGCAACCCCTTCCCTGCCTGCAGCCCCCCAGGAAGGCTGGGGCGAGGGTTTCGGGGGAGCTCGAGGTGGAGTCGGGGGATCCCGAGGTGGAGTCGGGGGAGCCCGAGGTGGAGTCGCGTTCTTTCGCTGCCCGCCCCGTCGGGGCCGAGCGGCGGCGGGTGCGCGGCGACACCAGCAGAGGGCGCCCTCCGCCCGGCGCTGCGTCCCCGGGCCCGACGGGGCCGCGCCCCCCGCCCCCGCCCCGCCGTTGAGCTCATAAATCTTCCCCAGCACGGGAGAAGGGTAATTGGTGAGGAAAAGGGCTGTTTGCGTCCTCCTCGGCCGCGCCCCGCAACGCCCCGAGCCGCTTCAGGCGCGAGGAGTAGGGGAAATCTGGGGATCAACAGCCCCCCCCCCCCCGCCCCGGGGCAGCCCCTTCCTCGACGGTACCGGCGTGGCCCGGGTCACCCCGTCTCAGATTGTGCCGCTCTGCCAGGGTGACCCCCTTCCCCGTCGGTGCCGGTGTGAGCAGCGCACCCCGACCCCCGTCAGTCCCGGTGTACCTGAGCGTCTCCCGTCCCCGCCGGTACCGGCTGTGGGATATTCCCGCAGTATGGCGGGACGGTACCGGCGTGCCCGGTCCATGCCAGCCCAGGGCGGCCCCGGCGCGCACCCCTGGGGCGGCCCCGCTGTTCCCCGAGGGCGGTGCGGGCTGAACGGCACCCGCGGCGGGTCCCGGCGCCGCGTCCTCCTCCGCGGGAGCCGGGAGATCCCCGTGCGCACCCGCGGATGCCTCCGCGCCCCACCCTGCGCACCTGCCGAGTCCCTTCCCACAGCGGGGAAGGTTTGTGGGGCGGGCGAAGGAGCTGAAGGCAGAATTCCCCCGACGGGTTTGATCCGGCGGAGGTTCCCCATGCCCCGGAGCCTCCGCGGAGAGCTCCGCCGGAGTGAGTGGCCGCGCAACGCGGGGCAATTTCATCTTTCCCCGTCAAACCTGAGGCCCGAGAGCGGATACGTCCCGCACCCCGGAGCGGGGGATGCTCGGCCCTGCTCAGTGCTGCGCACCTGCGGAAGAGCGGCGGCCCCGACGGGGTGGTGCGGCCGCAGGAATGAAACAGGCGGGAGCCGGCAGGACTTCTCCGAGTAGTTTTTTTTATTGAAAGATGTGAGAATTCATCAAAACTGAACAGACAGATACCCGAGTAACCAGCACGTTGCAAATCATGTATCTTTTTATTTTAAAACAAATATAGAGCACAGTCCTGTGATATTTAAATTTATTATACGCGGGGGATGCTTTTTTTTATTTTCTGTTCTGGAGTGAAAAATAAAAACCTGAGGTTTATTCCTGCATTTTCTATACCCCGCACTGTAGTGATATTTTAGTTACGTTTGGATTCGTTTGTTTGTTTGTTTTTCTTGCAAAAGTCCATTAAAGAATTGAACCCTTTGTTTCAAGGACTCCAAAAATTATTTTACTGGTGGCACTTGATTGTCCTAGAGAACAGGCGGGATAAACAATATTTTAAAACACAGTTAAAGAAACCGATATCTCCTTCAATCACAAAGAGCTAAATAGTTTTCATTTACAATATATATGTTCATGTAAAATGAAAAAAAAAAAAAACCAAAAACAAAAACTTAAATGCGATGAGTTAAACTCTAAATATTATGTACACACCAATGTACAACTCTGAATAAATTAATACCAATTTGCATATTCTGGGATCCTTATAGCTTATTTACACAAATTACCATTTATTTCATAAATATCTGCCCGGGTACCTGCGGGGCTCCCCCCGCCGTACCAGCTCTGCGTGGCGGCGGCTGCCGAGGGGGTTTGTTTCCCGTGTTTTGTTTCTTATTTCTTTTTTTCGTTTCTTTGTTTTTTTGTCAATTATTTGTTTCTTCCGCCCCCTCCCCTTGCACAGGTAGAGCTTTTGGCCCCGCTCACCTCCCTGGGGCCAGAGCTGGGGCCAGGGTCAGGGCCACCCCGTCTGTTGGGTGCCTCCGTGCCAGCTCGCTGCCCTCCCAGAGCTACCCAGTGCCCCCCTCAGAGCTGCTCAGTGCTGAGGGGGCGGAGGGGCCCGGGGAGTTCCGCGGCCGTGCTGGAGCAGTGAGACCCACTCCCATCCCCACAGCCGGGAGGGTGGGCAAGCCCTGTGCTCCCACCTCTCACTCCTGGCTCTGGGGTGGGGGGTCTGGCAGGGCTCCATCTCTCTGCTCCAGCCCCCCACTCCCCATCCGCTCACACCCCTCACTCCGCAATAAATATTTATACTGTGCTGTACAAAATACCAGTGCTTCTCCGCCCTGCTGGGAGGGCTTGCTGCCCACTCCACCGGTCACTTGGGGGACTCCCTGCCAGGTGACAGCTCCCGCTGGCTCTCCAGCCCGCTCACCAGTCTCTGGATGTTCTGCAGTTCATTCAGGGACTCCTTCAGGGAGCCCTTGGGGGAGGTGGCAGGGCGCTGGCTGCCCCCCTTGTGCAGGGGCACCTCGGGGAGGGGGCTGGATTCCCGGCTGCTGCTGGCCTTGGAACCTTCGGAGCTCGGGTTGAGGCTGGCAGGCAGGCCGGTGGTCAGCAGGTTGGTGCTGGGTGGGATGGTGACTGGGAGCTGGTAGGGGCTGAAGCGCAGGCGAGGACGGCTGCTGCCCAGGAAGGGATTGCGAGAAAGCGGCCCAGCAGCCGCTGCACTGGTGGCCGGCATGGCCGAGGCGGCTGCCGCAGCCGCAGCCATGTAGGTGTAGGGGTAGGGGAAGAGTCCGCCGAAGGTGGGCATCGGGATTCCCTGCAGAGAGAGAGAAAGAGGGGTGAGAGCTGTGCTGATGCTCAGCTGCATCCCTCTTCCTGCCTGCCCCCGAAGCTGCCTTCCCCCGAGAAAGCCAAGTCAAAGCTGGGACGCCCCAGTATTGTCCTAAAAACACAAGGTCGGGGTATCTCTGTGGGATGGGCTGAGGGAAGGGGTACAGCTGGGGAGCCCCATCTGCCACACACTGACCCAGGCCGGTGCTACTGGGCGCAAACCCCTCTCTGGGACGTGCCCAGGGGTATGGCGCTGCAGGGCTGTGCCCCATCTCTGCCCCTGTGTGCTGCGTGTCCCTGTCTGTGCAGCATCACAGACCTTTAACCACATTAAAACACATTGTTAAGTAGGATCAATAAATTAGGGGAGTTCAAAGACATCTTTATGCATTTCATCATAAGGGCCGAGAAATGCAACACAAGAGCAGGCATTGCAGGAGCCATTTTGGGGCTGGCAGGGAGATGAGGGGCTTCTGGACAGGGACAGCCAGGTCAGGCAGGGCCACAGCTACTGACGTTGCCCCTGCCTATGAGGGAACCGTATCAGCTAAAAAAAAATAAAATTAATTAAAAAAAATTAAAAAAACCACCAAGATTCTTCTTCAAATCATCCCTGAGGACAACCTTCAAAATGTCCCCCATGTCCTGCCCGTTCCTCATGGGGCAGCATGCCAGGCATCAAGGGAAGCATCATCTCCTTGTCCCCACAGGCTGCAGGGGGCACTGGGAAGACTGGGGGCACCAACAGGTCCTGATCCTGTGAGAGCTTCATCAGGGCCACCCTGCATTTCCTGACACTGGGGGTGATGCCAGCTGGGCACCCTGCTCACTCAGGGCACTTTGGAGGACATAGAACGGAGGGCCCAGGGCCTGGCTGGACAGCAGGGACAGGGATGGGGATAAGGGATGGGGATAAGGGGTGGGCGCAGTAGCTTACCTGAGAGGCCAGCATGTGCTGAGAGAGGTGGAAAGGGAAGGGGGTGGCTGTCCCCGCTGCACCCGGGGCAGATGAGAGGGCTCCATTCTCCAGGCTGCCCCCACCAGTCACCGAGGCCAGCAAGTGTCCCATGCCCATGGCGGAGAAGGCACCAGGGGCCATGGCAAACTGTCCCGGGTGGATGAAGAGGGGCTGCCCAGTGCCCAGGGGGCTGAAGAACTGCTGCCCATGGAGGCCGGAGAGTGCCAGGCTCTGCAGGTGCCCGGCGCTCAGGTGCGGGGGGCTGTCCGTGTGAACCATCAGCGGAGCGAAGGCCTCCTTGCCCAGCCCGCTGCCCTCCACATCCTTCTTGCCCGGATCCGGCTCTTTTCTCCGTCCTTCCACCTTGTCCTTCTCCAGACCCCGTGTGCCAAACAGGCCCTCACCAGGACCCTCCCGGGGACACACACCATCCTTGACCTTCTCTGGGCTGCGCCTCTCCTTGCTCCGCTCCTCCAGGCACCGGGGGCTGCCGCGGGGCGTCACATCCTCCCCGCTGGGGCTGGCTGCTGCCACCGGCCGCTCCTCGGGCGCCTTCTCCACCTCCGCATCGCTGTCGGCCCCCGGCTTCTCCTCTGCAAGGGGATGGAGGGGCAGAAGGTCAGAGCAGAAACACCCAGGAGAGGCAAGGAGCAGGTCACTCACGAGAGCCCTGGCGTCAGGGAGAGATTGTGGTGGCAAAGTCCCGATCGTTATTAATGGGAGAAACTCATTTCGGGGGCAGAAATGGGCCCTCGTGCCGCGGTCACTCTGGGAAAAGGGGATTAACAACAGCAGTCCTGTTGCTCTGCCAAACAGGAAAAACATGTTTGATGGAGGACCAAAATCTATTACAGCATCACTCTCGTTAGCTGCAAACTCAAAGCGGGCTGTGGAGCGGGGGATGAAGAGAGCGCGGGCGGGTGGACAGGGCTGGAGGAAATGGTCTTGTATATATTTAATTACATGGAGCTGATCAACAGTGCACCGTGAATTTATTCCAAATGTGCAGGTTGAGGCAGGTTAAAGAGGCAGTTTTAAGGCAAGAAGTATGGTTCCATCTTTCCTAAGAGGGACTTTAATTTAAAAAACCCATCGAGCTCTCAAAGGAAGAAGGGGGATGAGCGGTGAGGGGATGGTGAGGGTTATGGGAGCAGAGCCCCTGCCCAACTGGCTCCCCATAAACAGAAAAAATATTTTGGTGTGGGTTAGGTGAAGCTCTGCAGGCTGGGGTGAATATTTGAGGAAGCCTTTGAAAGAGGAGAGGGCTGTAATAAACCCTCCCATCAGCCCGAGGAGGGAGGGTTGCAGTTTTGATGAAGGTTTGCAGGGAATAGGGCTGGTGGAACATTTAAAGAGCAGATTGATAGTGCGGCAAGACAAAACCCAGCATCTAAAAACTGCAACGTGGGAACTGCTAGTTTATTTTCATTTACTAGCTTGAAACCCTGAAGTTACAGCATTCCCGCCCCCCCTCCTTTCAAATGTATTAATTCTTTCCTTTTTTTTTTTTCCCGGGGAGTGTGAGCTAGCCACAGAGCGCACCAGCGAGGAGCCGGGCAAATGCATCTAGCACACGGGGTGCCTTGCCATTTCTCCTTGTTTACACTAACGTATAAACAGGAAAACGCTGCAAAGCCATTCGCGTTTGCTCTGTTCTTGTCCTTGGGCTCCTTCGTGCCCATCCCCATCTTTTTTTTTGTTTTCCTCGGTGGTTTGCCTCGCTGCCCTGATGTAACCGGCACCCACTGGCCCCGAGGGAGCAGAAACCCGGCGTTTGGGGAACTTCGGGGACCGCGCCTCTTTCTTTACCTCTGCCGCTGCCCTTGAGGCGCAGGGGGCTGGGGAGGGGGCCCACGGGCGAGTGGAGGGCGTCGCGCACAGCCGAGGGCTCGCAGGAGGACGCGTCCGACTCGCCGCCGTCGCGGTCAGGTTTGCAGGGCTCCTCGTACATCCGCAGCGACGGCAGCGAGAGCTGCTTCCTACCGGGCGAGAGGGCCAGCGGTGGGGCAGTGCCCGGCGCTCCGCGGGTGCGGAGCGGCGGCTGCGCGGGGCGGAGCGGGGACACACACACACAGGGGACACCTCTTACCTCTTCTCCCGCCGGCCATTGCCCGTGTCCCGAAAACCCTTGGCGAAGGGGTTGTTATCGATTTTCAGCTGGGTGATCTGCGGGGTGGGGGTGGGGGGGGAGATGGAGAAAGGAGGAGGCGTGAAGCCCTGACCGTGTCCCCCCCGCCGTCGGGGAGCTCGGGATGTGCTGTGCAGGCTGCGAAACGCGCCGCGGCCCCGCTTTAACACACCGCATGCTTTATTAAAAATGATGCTGAGGTTTGGGCTTGAATTATTAATAGAGTCTTAATGATAGGAAGTTATTTTTCACGGCCCCCCGGAGAGAAGATGGCGACTGAGCCGCGCGGCGCTGGTTAAAAGCTATTCTTATCCTTCCCTGCCACGGGTTTCTGGGGCCGGCGACATTAGGGCGTTCAATAATGCATGGCTCTGAAATACGGCCCCGAGAGGGGCTCTGGAAAAAAGGCACGGCTGTCCGGCCCCGCTGCGACCCCCCGGCCCCAGGCCGCCCCGGGGCCGCAGCATCCCCCCGACCGCTGCCGCCCGACGGGGCCCACCGGCCGGCGGCTGCCCCATGCAGCTTGCGGCGGGCAAGCAGACAAAGTGCTCTTTAATCGATTGTGACTCTTCGCCATAAACTTTACGAGGGAAACAAGCCCACCAGGACCCTCAGACAGAGCTGTCAATTAGCATCAGCAGCCAGGGCTGGAGGTGGGGGGTCAGGTTTTGGGTTAAAACACACACACACACATACACAAAACCCTTGGAGGGGGCCGGCAGAGGCTCTCCACTCCCCACTGAACTCTCCTGGCTCTGCTGCTCCCAGGGTGACACTTGCTAAATCACGAAAGCAACTAAAATTAGCTTATCTGGCTCTGGTTTTTTGGCTCCTCCTGAACTCTGGGCACTTTCTCCATAAGGCTGCCCAGGCCATGGGGCAGCCTGGGCCTGCAACAAAGACTCCCCAAGGCTCGGAAAAGGTGCAAAGAAGTCCAGGAGCAAATTATCAATTGTAATTATAAAAATAGTAATAATAGCATTAGCAGTAACATTAGTATTAGCAGTAGCAATACCAATAATTCAACAATATTCAGTAATAATGAAAGGTGTCACCTGCTCTGGGGGCTTGGGGGTTTAACCTTTCTCCTGTTGCTGCTCTGTGGCCACTGTCTCCAAAAATGTCCTCATGCACAGGGACGTACCCAAATAAACCCTAATAAGGGGCAAGGGATCGGGCAGGGGTGAGAGTAGGGGTATATGCTGGGGCAGGGACAGAGGACAGGGCAGGAGGGGAGGGTGGGAAGAGGGCAGGGGCTTCCCGGACGTACCTTGTCGTTCTGGTAGGCAGTAACAGCGATGAAGTCGGTCTCAGGGAACACATAGGTGCGAAAGGTGCTGTAGGGCAGCTTGAGGATGTCGTTGGCCCGGACTATGTGGAACCTGGGCTGGTACTTGTGCATGGAGTTCAGGATGGTCTGGGTGGGCAAAAGAGAAAAACCCGCAGCCACCGTCAGCCTCACGGTCCACGTTACACGCGTGTCTACCTACCTCCCTAAAAAAATAAAAATCCCTTTTCTCCCGAAGACAACACCAAAAAAATCACAAATTCACTGAAAGGAACGCCGGCGGATGCCAAAAAGGGAGATTTCTTTTCTTGTGTGTGTGGTTTGCTTTTTTTTTTTTTTGTTTATGCCATTGCACGATCTGCCCCCGAATAAGGAGGTCAGGGAAAGGCAGGCACAGCAGCATCGTTGCGGGTGTTAAGCACGGCAATAAAGCAGCGAAAGGGATCTCCCCGTTTTATTACAACTCTGCGAACGCGGGGCGAGTTTTCGACACGTTTCTCGCCGCTTTTCGTATTTGCATCCTTTCAAAAAAGCCCTCTAACTCACTACCACAAAAATATAATGCTAAAAAGCCTCTCGGCTTGTGTCGGAGGCGGCAGGCACCCGTGCCAGCCCCAGCCAGCTCCTGCGACGTGAAAGGAGCGTTTCACCATGAGCCATGTTAAATTTATGTCTCAGAGCAACGCTGCAGAAGGAACAGACAATTTTTTTTCCCAACCAGGTGTCTGAAAGCCTCGCCAACACTCAAAGCCATTCTCTACCCTCCCTCTCTCTCTCTCTTATTTTTTTTCCTTTCCTTAAAAAAAACCCCACAACGAATTTACCACGATTTGGCTGAGGATTTTCGGAAGCGGCTGAGCCCCCCGAGTCGCGGGCCGAGGCCGCTACAACCCCTGCCCCTCACTGCCCGCACCGGCAACGTTTTCCTGACCGATAGCGATTAAATAATTCCCCAACCTGCTGCGGTCGCGCTGAAATGCAGTATTTACCGCCTGGAATTGGTAGGGGAACGGCGAAAGCTAGAGTAATTATTGTCGAATAACGTCGTGCAACTGGCTAAATAATTATCACTTCATTTCGTTTCAGAAGGCAATAAAAAAAAAAAAAAATCCCCGTTTTTTAACCCCAGCGATAATCACCTGCTGATGAATTGTCGGATCGCTATTATACTGATATCATCTAGACGGGATTTACCATGAAAATGGTGTAAAAAAAAAAAAAAAAAAAGTCTCATTCAGGCTTGTAAATCTGCGTTCCTTTAAAAAAAAAAATTCATCCCTCTCTGACCAGATGGGCAACGGCTAAACCCTCATCTCCCAGATTTAACACAGTCCGGATTTTGGACAACGACAGAAATCTTTAATTGAAGGAGGCAAACCGTTAAAAACGCTGTAACAAACTAGTTCTTCCTCAGTAACAAAAAAAAAAAAGCTTTTTTTTTTTAAGCCTCTCTCGCTATCGATTTACCTTGCTCTCTATAAATAACCTTGCAATACATTATTTAACAAAGACGCTGTTTCCTGCCTTAAGAGAGAAAAAAAAAAAAAAAAAAAAAAGAGAGAGAAAAGTTACTCGGGGAGCTGCTGCGCTGCTCTCCCACCTGAGCGCCGTGTCCCGCAGCCCGGGGCTCTCCCGCAGCCCGGGGCTCTCCTGCCGCACGGCCGGCCCCGACTCCCCGCTAATTACCAGAGAACCAACGCTGGACCATGAACTTTCTTTCCCTCCGTCTCCCTAAACGCTTGTCCAGAGCCAGCGCCAGCTTGTGCGCTGTGATTTTTCTCCTCCCCCCCCTACCCGTGCATTCACGCAGGATCACGCTCCCCTCGCGTTTTGACCCTGCTTTCTGCAAATTGCAATCAAGCTTTGGATTCTTTCTTTCATTCTCTCTCTCGTCCTTTTTTTTTTTTTTCTTTTTTTTTGGTTTTTTTTTTGTTTGTTTTTTTTTGTTGTTTTTTTTTTTCTTTTTTCTGCTTCCTTCTGTGTGTTTGTGTGTGTGTGTGTGTGTGTGTGTGTGTGTATGTGTTTTGTTTTGTTTTACCTCAGGTGATGCAGAGATGATCAATACGGAAATAAATAGGGGCTTTCAGAAGTAGCCGGTGTAGATCCGTGGCTGTTAACAGCTCCGGCCTCTCTCCTGGCCACGAAAACCCACCGCAGGTGCTGCCGCCCCCAGCACCGCTCCCCCCGGCCCGGCCGCGACAGCCCAGACCGCACCTGCCTGCCCGCAGTCCCATCGGGGCTGCCTTCGCTGTATCCCCCAGCCCGGCCTCGGTCCCGTGCATCCATCCATCCATCCATCCATCCATCCATCCATCCATCCATCCATCTTCCCCTTCCTCCAGATCCTTATCCCCGCAGAGCCCCCGAGGGCCGGGGGAAGGCGTCAGGACAGGCCGCGGAGGCAGGAGAGTTGGGGATGCGGGAGCCAAGGGGACCCTGAGGCCGCCCGCAGCTCAACCCTCCTTTTCATCCCGCGGGAGCCGTCCCCAGAAGAGCGGGGAGCTGCACCTCGGTGCCGGACGGGAGCAGGAGGCCTGAGGGGGCTGCGAGGTCATCGCGGGGCCTGGCAAGGCCCCGCCGTCCAGCCCGGCCCCGGGTGTGCTGCTGCCGGCTGGAGAAGCCGCTGAAGTCCAGCGGCTCTCTTCGGGCAGAGCAAGGCCGGGTAGCCCCGGTAACGGGGCAAACCCAGAGCCTGCTCCGGGGGTCCCTGCTCAGGGGGGCTGTCCCTGTTCGGGTGGGCTCCGCTCTGCCCCGCAGCTGCACTTACAAAGCCGTGCTTGTCCGAGATGTTGTTGGTGAGCTTAAGCTTGTGAAAGGCAACAGGTTTGGCCATCCACTGCTCGCCGGTGGCCGGGCTGTCCGGGTGGATGTACATGCGCTTGGGCATCTCCGGGTCGGCCTTGCCGGCGACCATCCAGCGGGAATTGTGGAACTTGTACCGGCAATCGTCGGCTGCCACTATATCCATCAGCAAAATGTACTTGGCCTTCTTGTCCAGGCCGCTCACTCGAACCTTGAAGGGGGGGAACATCCTCCTGCGGAGAAACCCAGAGCCGGTACAGGGCTGTGCCCACCCGCCTGCCGCCGACCCCCGACGGCCGCGGCCCCGCTGTGCTGCCCCGCACCTCCCGGCCCCGGATGCCGCTCCGAAACCACCATCCTTTTTTTTTTTTCTTTTTTTCCCCAGTTTAGCTTCACTGAGGATTTCCAACCGTTCTCATGCCCAGCTTCTTCTCACACCGCTCTGCTACAACCACCGTGGGCAGAAAGCAGGGGAAAATATCAAAAATCCCATTCCAGGAAATAAAGGACAAAAACGCAACCCGAATTTCATCCTATTTCGCTGCCCTCCGCTCGCCCAGCACCCCGGCAGCCCCGCCGATGCCCTCCCCCGG
>JANVCC010000196.1:4344225-4354768 GCA_025345505.1 Todiramphus chloris collaris
CCCCCCCCCCCCCCCCCCCCCGTCGCAAAGTAAAACGGGAGCCTTTTATTGCCCTGGAGCGGTATCGCCTCACGCTGGGGACGGCTCTCCCGCAGATATCTCGACCGCGGGTCCCGGCCCGTCGGGGCTTGGAGGAAGCCGGGTCCCCGCGAAGAAAGGTTGCCCACGGCCTGGTACCCCCGTCCGTGTCTCCCCCTGCCCCAGCACCGCTGTAACGTCGCAAACGCCCTCGCTTTCCAGAATAAAACGGATCCAGAGCAGCCTCGTCTCCCCGGTCCTCTGTACGGGGTGCGCCCGCCGATCGGACTGCCGGGGGATGAGGTGGATAACGGGGACCAGGGCACTCACCGCAGCCCCCGGCCCGAGTGACGCGGACCCGACCCAGAAACCTCAGCCCATGGACGCGGGGGGGGTGTTCGCTTAGGCGAAATCCGGCATCGCCCGGTCCTTCTCGTCCGTGCCTGGGCATTGGGCGGGGAGGAGTAAGCCTGTCGGCCCGAAGGGGGTCTTCCTCCTGCCCCGGAGGTTGGGGACGCGAGGTGTCCCCGCACCGTTCTCTTCCCTGGAAGGATTTCCCTGCCTGCCCCAGGACGCTCGGGGCCACCGTATCCTGCTCCTGGGAACGGCCCTGGCCGCCTGCGGATCCTCGGAGCGATCCCCGGGCTGGGCCGATGGAAGCCAGGCCGCCCGGGGATCCGGGCCGGGTCGGGCCGGGGGAAAGGTCCCGTTCCGTCCCGGCCGCCCCCGCGCCCACCCGCTCCGCGGCGCGGCCCCGCTCGCTCTTCCCCTTTCATCTCTGCCCATCTCCACTCATCATCCCTTTTCTATTTTTAGCCGGTAGACTTAGGCCTTGGCGCCAGGCCGTTTAAGACCTGTCAAAGTCCTTCATATTTCCCTCATGTCACATGGACCTTTCGCTCCCTTCCCCGCGCCATGCGAGGGCCGTAATTTGGATCTGTGAGCTGGTGAGCAAATGCAATTTGCTCTTCTCCATCGCTGTGTTGTCTCCGTGACCCCAGCCAGCAGGACGGCTGGTGTCCTGTCCGGGGCACTTACACAAATTGCGGGTGATTGATGAAAAATAACAATTCTCACAAGCAGCCGCGCCTTCGCCTTCCCCTCCTCCCGGCTCCACCGGGCTGAGGCGGCCCCGCGCCCTGGGGAGCGCTGCCCCCCGACGGGGCTGCGCGGGGCGCACCGGCCGCGGGCGCTCCGGCTCCAGGAGAAAGAGATTTTCCTGTGCCGAGGGCGAGCGGTCAGACATCCCCTTCCCAGCCCTGATGCCACGACAGTGGGACTGCCACGGGCGCCCGGCCGGGCTTGCATCTTCCCGAGCCAAGGGGACCCAAAGGGAGGTGGGAAAGGGACATACCCTGGCAGGAGGGGGACGGTACCGTTGGTCTGGGTTCGTCACTGCTACCCCGGGAACTACACAGACAAACTATACAGACAGACCTGGAGACGTCTGACACGTCCAACTGCGCAGTCCGGAACGAACCCGCAGGTGCGGGGTGCGGAGCGCCCGCCGGCCCGGTCTCTTCGCCCCGCGGGGGAGGCCTGACGGGTGCCGGGCTCACTCGGGACACGGCGACACCCACCAGTCCCGAGGTTCCCCTCCGCTCACACTCCCGTATTTCCCTCCTCGGCCCGCCGCAGCTGGGCCGTGGGGCAGGCGGGGAGGAGGCGAGCGGCGGCTCCGAAGCCCCGACGGCTTCCTTGGCCCTGCTTCTCCCGCTCCACCTGGAGAAAAAAACAAACCCACGTGTAACGAAACATCCCTCGTTTGTTGTCACCCACCCGCATCGGGGACAGCTCTCCCTCTTCTCCGGGGCACCCTATTTCCCTTCACATCCCCGGTCTGGGTGGGAATTTCCTTACCCCCGGGAGATCTGGGGAAAACGGTGCCCATTGGGGGGACCGGGGAGGGGCCGCGCTGCGCTGCGGCAGCTGCCGGAGATGTGCCGGCACCGGTGCACTTTTATCGACAGCAACCGAGATCGATGCTAGATCCGACACCAGCCTCGGCGCCGCTGTCTTCCCTCCTGCGCTGCGCGGCCGCGGGCTGCGCGCCCCATCCGTGAGCGGCCCGGCGAGGGGAAACCCGAGGAGCCCCCGCCAGCGAGGCAGCCCCCGGGCTCCCTCCCACTCCCCCCGCTCCCCCGAGCTCCCCCTGCCTTCAAACTGTTTAGATTTCCCTCCAGCTTTAAAGAAAATATTTCCAGTAATCCAGATTTCTGGAAAATAACAACAGGCGGGGAGACGCAGACACAAACGCCGCTGAAGTTTATCCAGAGTTTGAACAATTTATAAACACATTTTCTAGCCTGTTTGTCAGGGCGGGCGGCAAGTGACCCCGGCCCGGCCAGGCGGCCCCTCCGCGCCCTGCGCTGGGGACGGGGGGGGGCGCATCCTCCGCGCCCCGCCTGCACCCCGCCCTCGTTACCTCCGCGTCGCTTTGATCCGGGAGCTCGCTCAGCCCTACCGCTTGAATGATTGCTTTATTATTATTATTATTATTATTATTATTATTATTATTTTCTTTTTTAATTACGGAGCTCCCTCCCTGCGCAGGGGCGGACTGACCCCCCCCCACCCCCCCGAGCTCCACGAGCCCCGCCCGGGCCCCCACCCCCGGGCTGCCCGGCTCCCCACGTCGGGGCCCGGCGCCTCGCACGCACCGAGCCCGCTGCCTTAAAAGGAGACGGGAGCCCCGGTCGGGGCCGTGCCAGCGCGGGGGGGACCGCGGCCTGAAACTCGAGCTGGCACCGCGGGGGGCGGGTGGGGACGGGGCTGGGGATGCAGCGGGGCTGGGGATGGAGCGGGGACAGGGATGGAGCGGGGACGGGGCGGAGGGGGGGAATCATGCAAATCCCTCTGTTTAAAAAACTTCCATTTGAGAAAGTGTGTCACATCCCGGCGCGGGCGCGTAATCCCCCGGCTAATGGCATTACCGCCGCCTCATCGCCGTCATGGGATGGGGCCGGGGGCGAGCACACATATATACACATGTGTATATATATATATATATACACATATATACATACACACCCCACACTGCCACGCCTGACCGTGTCTCGGCTTCCACGGGGAAACGGAGCAGCGGACCCCCCCGCCCCGTCGGAGCGGCCCATGCCGGGATGCCGACGGTCGGTGTCGGCCCTCCCCGGGGCCCCTCAGCCCCTCCCCGGCCTCAGGGGTTGTGTCGGCGTTTATACCGATAAATCGGGGTCCCGTTTTCCGCCCAGATTCCCCGAGCGAAGCCGGTTCCGGGACCGGAGAGCGGGAGAGCCAGGGCTGCTCTTCACGGCCGATTCATCTCTTAAATAAAATACATTATCAAACGGAGTTAAATGATAAAATAATGGAGTGAAAGCTTCCGCCCGCTTCCTCCGTGGGATGGCAAGTGAGGGTTTGGGACTGTCCCGCAGGCTTGAGCTGCACCGTGTCCGGAGCGGCCGGGCTGGTGGCAGCTCGACCTCGGCAGCCCCCGGAGCCTCTGCGATCTGGGATGAAAAGAGCCAGAAACGGTGGTTCTGGGAGAAGGGGCAGCGGGGCCGGGCAGGGCGGGGGCGGCCGCAGCTCTTGGGCGAAAGGAAAAAAAAATCACGGGGGGCTCCGCACTCGGCGCAACCTCCGCGGGTATGGGCGGGACCGCTGCCCCCTCCCAAAATCCCCCTCTGGGCAGGGATCCTGTCTGGGCTCGGGCAGCAAAACCCCGAAGGCGACCCCGAGGGCAGGGGATGTCCCGGACTGGATCCTGTCCCTCGGTTTCTCTCCCCCCTTCCTGTTATTTTAACCTTCCTTATTTATTTAAAAATCTCCCCCGGTTGCCCCTGGAAGTGGGAAGGCACAGGGCAGCCCCCAGCCCCGTGGGGGTCACCCAGCCCCATCTCCTCGGTAGGGCAGGGGCCCTGCATCTCCAGAAACACCTTTCTCCCTGCTTGGGGACAGGAGTTTGACAAAGTTACAGAATCAAAGGAGGGGTGAATGAAACGCTCCTGAGTGCCAAGGCTAGCGAGGGCTCCCAGCTCGTCCTGTCTGCTTCAGATGGGGTCTGGGAATGTGTTTGAAATCACATCTAAAGCAGGATCTGATGCCGCTCTTCACATGTCATGTGAGTTGTGGTTTTGGTCTAGGTTTGACTTTCAGGATTGCAGAAAATCACCGTCTCATGTTTATAGGAGAGTGCATTTCACTGCTGAGAAAATAAAAACAGACAGAATAAATCATGGGCAGGACTGCTTTCTTATTGCACCTGTCCATTCGGCGGGTGTTTCATCATGAACAAATTTGACTTACATGCAGCACTTCATGGAAGGGCCAACTCTCATGGTTTTTATTCACATTTCCTCAAAATCCCAGCACTTCTCTCAGCTGCTCTCTGCCAGCAGCCTGGAAAGGTGGAGCAGGGCTCTGCAGACAGGACAGATTATTGTCAAGTCTGCAAACTCAAACTGCTATGGGGCAATGTCCCATCGGGGCCCTGGCTCCAGCACTTTGCCCAGGCACCTCTGCACTGTTTCATTTTCTCACTGCCCAGTTTTTTCCTCACTTCTGTGTAGGTGCTGGGCTGTTATGTTGGCCTCCCTGGGGGATGTGGGGATCTTGGTATGGGCAAGCAGCAATCATGCTGAAACCTGTTGCCCTGAAGTGCTTCCTCTCCCCGCTCCTCAGTGCTCTGCAGTGCCGGCAGATTGCTCTCCAGACGTGTTTTCCATGGATACCTCAACCAAGGCAGCACCAAATAACAAGTAAATAACGGCCCCGATGCCGGGCTGCCGGCACAAAGCAAGCAATCGCCCTTCACGCAGGTCACTAATCTCTTGACACATGGTCTTTGAGACCTGGGCCACGGGAAGGGAGGCTGAAAGGGAAGAAAAGATAGTGGAGACAATGGCAGGGCCGCCGGCTGGCTAATAACCCCTCTCCCAGCTTTGTCTGGGTACCCTCAGCGCTACACGGGGATCAGTTCATCGCAGCAGAAGAAAACACACTCCTGTGCTGCAAAGGGGCCAGCGTCTGCCGCTGCCGTGGGTGCCCCAAGAGGATCCCAGCTCGCTGGGCTAAGTGCGAAGCTCGAGATGCTGCAGGTATTAATAGCCCCCATTCTGTAGCCAGCAGTAATTCCCTCCTGCGTTTTCCCCTCCACGCTGAAAACAAACCCTTCACTTGATCTGTTTGTCCTCTCCAGTTGCCATCTGTCTTCCATCCTTCAAATCTCACCTTAAAAACAGTGCCTCTTGAGCAAATCCTCCCCGCCGTCCCCGTGCGCCGTCTCACCCGGCGCAGGCCTGACACTACAAGCGCTCATTGAAGTGAAGGGGATTTGAGAGCGCTCAGGACACGGCGGGATTAAGGCCACAGATTGTGCTCCCCGGGCTGCATCGTGCTTGCAGAGCAAAGCCCCGTCCCTGCAGCTCTGCCTGGCGCCGACAGCCCCGAGCCCAGGGCTCTTCTGCTCCCTCTGCTTGGCTGCTTCTCCTTTACACCCGCGAGGTAGGGGCTCAGCGTGCGGGCACGTGTGTGGGCATCACCATCCCTCTGCCCTTCGTGTGCTGGTGGGATGGAAGGAAGCACCTGAGTTGACCTCCCCGGGTGCCTCTGGGTACCTTCCTCCGCAGATGAAAGCAGAAGAGGTCACCTCCCGAGCCCCGGCGAGGAGGCTCGGGGTGTTTCGAGCGGGGGCTGGTGTTTGCACAGATGCGGCGGGCGCTGTCCCACCTTGCGGTGTGCCGGTGCGGGACCCGCTGCGCCACCCACCAGCAGCATCTGCAGGGCGGCCCCGGCCAAGCCCGTGAATCACGAGCACATCAAAGCACCGGCAGCGCAAGCACTAAACAACCCTGGCAGCCGGCTCCGAACGGACAGTGCCTGTGCAGATGTTCAGCAGCAGCTTTTCTCAATTACAAAGAGCAACAGAATTTACCAGAAGACTCAGGGAAAGGAAGGAATCTTGGCCAGTAGAGGGGCTGCAAAAGAGCCCATAGGTAAAGAGCCCATGTATCCCTTGCAGCTTCATGGGCCAGGTCAGACCAGTACATCACCACCTCCCTCCATTTTAGCACCAGTATTACATTATTCCCTGTTTCCTTGCTGCCCGTGCTGTGGGGTTCACCCGTTTGGTCTCCTTGAGAACAAACCCACCTGGCAGGGCTTCATGGGTGTAGAGAAGAGCTCAGACATGACCACATCTGAGCCAAACCTTGGGACCTGGTGAGATTCCTCCTGAAAAATAAATGCACATGATTTCAAAGCCCATCGCGTGACCTGCGGCAGGGTGACACACAGTGTTCTTTTCAGTTGAGTCTGGCAAGGGCAGCCCTGATCCTGCCCAGCTCCCACAGATACCGTGAACTATCAGGAGCAGGAGTCTCGTGGTCTGATCAGCCACCCGGGTGGGACAATGGCATCACCCCCACATGATGGCTGGACTTTCCCCTTTTGACAGCAAAAGGAGGAAAATTCAGTGTACCTTGAGAGGTGGCTGAAACGTGGACAGCCCTTGTGTGGGAGGAGAGGTGGTGGGATGTGCCTGGTCCCCACTGCCTGTGTCCTGCCTTCCCCTCCATGGAGGGTGTTGGGGGAGAGGGTGCGAGGTGGGGTGGGAGTCAGGGCACAGGGTCAGCTCTTCACCCCGGGCTGCAGGTGCTGCCTCTGGTTTTCTGCTTGAATGAAGCCACTGGTCTGAACGTGGCTTGTAACCTTCAGCCCAAAGCAAAACTTTGCCAGAGTCCTTTCCTCAGGTTGTTCAAAAAGGAACACGCTCACCCATCGTTTCCACCCGGGACTGTCAGGTAGGACACATCGCAGGGGCTGGTGAAATCCCGTGAGTGCTGGGCTGGCGATCGCTCCTCACTGGGGCATCCAGAGATACTTGTGTGGGGGTCCTGTCCCCCAGACCCTGAGGTGTATTTCAGTGACAGCACGATTGGTTCTTTCCCCATCCTGCTTCCCATGGAGCAGAGCCCCATGATCCAGCACTTCTCACCTCCCCAGAGAGGGGTTCGGAGGGAGAGGATCCTGGGCGGGAGCGGCATTAGCACCCAGCTGGCACTGGGCAAGGCTGGCACTGGCCTTTTATTACCATCCTATAATAATATTGTAAATACTCACTGGGAAGTAATTATATCCTATAAAAGAAGCAGCAGTCTGTGGTTTGAGCCAGGACCAGTTCATGACACTCATTTTAAAGAGACATTTCTTGTCTTGTTTATAGATTAGATTTTAACCTGACAACCTTTTAACATTGTATTAAATTAGAAATTAACTTCGTATGACTGCTCACCATATAATTGACCTACTGATAGGCTGAGTGCTGGAGAATATTTAAGATACCTTTCAGACAGTGAAGTTCCCAAGAAAATTCAGAGCCTCCTCCTTGATCTAGAGCAGGGCTTTGCTATTAATTAGTATTTATGGTTAGGTGGCAGGATTGCTTCTCGTGGGGGGAGGGCTGCCAGGGAGCAGCATCCCTGCTGTGCCATGCCCATCCTTGAGGATTTGATGGGTGGAAGGAGGTGGAGGGGACAGGGAAGGTTACAAGCCCCTGACCCTGCCTGCTGTGGTGACCACCCATTGAGGCCAGTGGTCACCCTTCTGCAGTCACCCCAGGTAGAGCTGGTGGGAGATGAAGCCACTGGGGATGAAGCTGCCACCTGTGAGAGAGCTGGATCCTGCGAGGTGCTGTGTGCATACTGGGAATTGCTGAGAATCAGTAATTGCCAGCAATAGCTGGGAGCCCTCCAGGACTTGGCTCCTGGGGCCTTTGCCATGGGTGCAGGACTCCCCGGTGCAGGACAGGGGTGGGAGGCAGCTTTGCAGATGGAGGAACATTCCTGGTCCATGGCACACAGAGGCAGCTTACCTTGGCCTGCCGGATGACACCCATGCCCATGACCCACCTGCAACCTGCACTGGGCCGTCAGTATTTTAGTGTAATTTCCTGCAGCAGAAATTCCCAAGAAAGGCAAAAATTCAGCCTGGGAACTCACCAGGTTGCATCTTACCACAGGTTCAAATGACATCCAAACCCAGTGAAGGACAGGCAACTGATGGGACAATACCAATGCCCAGGCACAGCCAGGAACGTTCCCAAGGCTGGGGGGACACAAGGCATGTCCCCTAGGCTGTATCCCATTGTGATAAACACCAGCTCCAGTGCTGACCCCACTCATGGATGGCATTGGAGGAGCAAGGGTGCAGCTGGGCACTGCGTGGGACAAGGGAAGCAGCGACCCTGCCACATCCATGGTCCAGCTCCAGAGCTGGTGACTTCTATCCCTTCACTTTCACCAGGGTAAAGCATCTGCTGGTATAATTGAAACCTGCCCCAAACACGTGTGGGAGGCAGGAGGGCTGAGGGCAGAGAGGGAGGCAAAAAACGAGGGGGAAGATCCAGCCAGCACTGGGGCAGCCGAATGGTTTTATACTGGAACAAGAGTGGGGTGATGTCGGGGTGGGAAGCAGGGCCAGGTAAGGGGTACAGCTGAAGCCTCTTGTCTCTGGCTAATTCTGTTCTCACCAGCTCTGCTCCCGGACACGGAGAGCAGGCAGCTCTGCGAGCAGGTTCACGCAGTTCCTGGGTCAGAGGCGCTGCCGCCTCAGACCCACGCTCGTCCCGCTGCCTTTTCCATCTGTGAAACAGGCCAAGCAGCGGATTCAGTTATTTTTTCCTAGCACATAAGTCACTAATCATTTATTGCATTAAAAAAAAAAAACCCCTCATCTCCACAACTTTTGTTCCCATTTTATCCAATTAAAACTCATTAAAAAAAAAAAACAAAACCAAGTTTGATATTCTCTCTATTATTTTTTTTTTTTGCAATCACAAAGACCCCATCTCGGCTCCATTGACTCTCTAATTGTAAGCACTCAAATGGCTGGGTTTAAAGTTACACTTAGCAGCTGTGAAACATTAGGATGAAGTGATTACAACCTACTGGAGGATACCGAACATTTTTACAATATCTCAGGAGCATAAGGGAAAGACAACAGGAAATGGCGCAAACTTTCCTACCCTGCACAGCAACAAGCCAGAGCAGAGCAGCGAGAAAATAAATGTAGAGACGCAGCGCAGACGCGGTTTGGATCCTCAGAAAGTTCCTAAGGAAGCCCTGGTGAAAGCACCGTGTGTTTACTGCCATGGTTGGAGGGGCAGAGAGGAGGGGGAGCAGCGCTCGGGGATTTCACAGCTGCACTTTGCAGCAAAACCCTCCTCCGGGCTCGTTGTTGAGGAAGGAGGATGGAGATCTCGGTGGCATTTTGCCCTCAGTGGGTTCCCCTTGCTGGTCTGCCTTCTCCCAGCCTCATCACCAGCAAACTTCATTCTTGGTCTGGCTGCCATTGCTCAGGGCAGGGCAACCAGAAGCTGGTAGAGATGGGCAGCAGGATGGGGTTGATCAGCTTACCCTGGGCAGAGCACCACGCTCCACCGGAGCTCATCAGGGATGAGCTTTGCTGGCAAAGCAAACGAAGCCCAAGCCCCCCCCGTGCTCTGGGAAGTGCCAGGAAACACCGGCCCCGCTGGTTATGCACAAGCCATGGGCTGGCCCTGAGAGCCCATTTCATTTGAACTTCAAGCTGACACGTTTGGAGAACCTTTGACTTTCCGCTTTTTTTCCAAACAGCAAAACATTCCCTTCCCTTGATTTAAGCACGCTTACATGCGTGTGTTTATTACAGAAACCAGGGTAGGATAAGAAAGCAATATTTCACGTTAATTCATGAAATCTGAACTCAACTTTTAATGGAAGAGCTCCACTTTATGCGCAGGGTGATATACAGTCTGCCCCGCTTTAAATGAGACGTCTTGCCTTTTGAACTCAGCAGGAGGCCGCTTGCTTACCACTACTGGAAGCGGTTTAAAAACCTGCCAGTCTGACATGTCCTTTGGGCTCTTTGAGCCAGTGGTTTATATCATGGCACAACACTGCTGCCGGGCTGCCTGCGACCGCCTGCCAGCCGCTGAGCTTCAAAACCCGGCGTTTCAGAAACTCACCTGGATCACTTCCACGACAACGGGAGACACTCGCCTGAAATCCTGCAAAGACCACGAGCCTCTGGCTGGTTTTGCTTTCAGTGGGGTTTGGATCAGGTCCCGAGATTAAAAACCTGGTTGCATTAAAGTCAGGGGCAAACCTCCCTTAGGAGCAGCTTCAAGATGCTATCAATGAGCAGCAACATTCTCGCCTGGTGCCCGAAAAGAGTATTGCTGCTGGGGTTAAGGTGGCAGGAAAGCATGTGGCACCCAGTTGAAACTGGGGGCTTTGTGCACACGCTAAAGGCAGGGGCCATTGGTGGGAGCGGGCGTGCACGGCGAGCGAGGACGTGTAGAATCAGACCCTATGGAGTTCTCTTTGAATCAGACCCTATAGAGTTATCGTTGCAACACACTTGGCTTTCACTGGCTCACTGAAGAGCTGGAACTCAGTGGTTATTCTGCTGGGTCATCTGTGAAAGTATCAAATTAAAGTTAAATTAGCCACCTCATAGCAGTGCTTTTTTTTTTTTTTTTTTTTTTTTTTTTTTTTTTTTTTTTTTTTTT
>JANVCC010000196.1:4354868-4374074 GCA_025345505.1 Todiramphus chloris collaris
TTTTTCGTTAAGCTCTAGGCTTTCTGAACAGTTTGGCTACAGGGCTATCAACAGCGGGGAATTTAGGACATTCTTTTCAATGAACCAGACTGAAAATATTTTGGTACAGCCCCAGTTTGTAAGTTCCATCCCCCCACACCCCCCCCCTTTAAACAAAACATCCTGATTCAAAGGAGCTTCTTGCAGACTGGGAATTTCCACATGGCCGTATTGCAGCACTTATAAAAAGTGATTTAAAGCCTGCCAACAACAAATACATTTCCAATGACACCACTCTGCGTTATGTGCTATCCTGCTTCGTGTGCTCACTCAGAACCAGCAACCGAGGAGGGAGTGGAGCGGTCACCTTCCTCCAGAACTTTGTCCCTTACGGTCACTCCTTGGAAAGCCTGAAAGGAAACAAGCATCACGGTGACAACACAATCCCTTCTGTATGTGTTAATCTGGATTTTGTTTGAACTTTTGGAGCTGACCTTGGCTTGAACTGTGTTAAAAATCCTGACTGGTGTGGACTGACTTGACCCTGCGGTCCCATTTGGCCGCGGTGCCAGCCCTACCCTCAGCCCCTTACTTCAAGCCATTATTTTACAGACATAAAAGAAACATAGCATTACAGCAGATATAGCCAGCGGGACGGAGCTGCGAGTACTTACTTAGAGGCGAACTCTCCTCTGATTTCATCCCAAGGAAGCTTTTTTTTTTTGTTTCTTGCTTGAGAAAGGACTGACTGAAAACCAAGCGAGAAACTGAAATTATTGCTGCAGACTCTCAGTTTTTATTAGTGGTTTCCAAGCCTGAAGAGAGAGGGGGGCATGAAAAAAAAAGAGCTTCTGAGATCTGAGTTGTGGTGTTACAGTTAAAAAAAATCAAGCCCAAGGCTGAATTTGGTATCTGGTGTTTGGGGATAGAGTAGGAAGAGGGTGGTCGGTTCTGCATCACTCAGTGTGGCTGGTTTAAGCTATAGGAGTGAGAAAAGATTTGTGGGTTTAGATAGTTTCCTCTCATTGCCATGACTCAAACCGGCTTCTATTAAAAACAAGCAGTGGGAAGGAAGTTTCATAAGCTGACAGTCCCATCTCACCCTCTGCTTCTCGACACAAGTTGGCTGAGATAGAGGAATTCATGTGGTTACTATATGTGAGCCCATGACTGTTTTATCAGCAGAGTTATGCGGTGCTAGTTCTGACTGTGCACGTCCAGTTGGGTATATAGGTTCAGGCTGTTACACGGGTTCTGCAAAGCTTCTCATCTGTGATTCTACAACACAAGAGGTAGAGGTGGGTGCTTTTGCTTCCAGCATGCCTGGTCCTCGTCCCACCAAAACCAGTGGGATGAAGAACGCAAGGAGCTGGAGTCAAGACACCCGAGCAGGGATGGGTGTTGATCTCCAGAGGTGCTAAGTGGGTGCAAAGCACAGCACCCAAGTCTCTTGTTTTTAAAAATCCTGTCCTTGTACACAGGGATGAGAAAGCAGGGAAGCAAACACAAGCTAGACTAGCTGCGTAACATCCAGTGATGGCTTTAATTAAAGCCCTCAAGTTAGTAAATATGCACATACTCTGGTCCAGGAAGATATACAAAGCCCCCAGCAAGCCCAGTAACACTCCATGAACATTGCCATTTAAGCAGTTTCTTGTTTAACTTAGATTTATTCAATGACACATGCATTTCTGGACAGATAGCGCAGTTCCAGTGAACAACTTTTATAACCAAATATGAGAAATTTGTGGCTGCAGTTAGTCAATTAAGTACATTTCTAAAATACATGACTAGAAGAAAACTGGAGCAATAGAGATAATTCTTCCAAAGAACAAAAAGAAACATTTCCATTTGTAATACTCCTGGCATTGATGAGTATCAGTGGGGAAGGAGGGCAGCAAGGAGATGCAACGAGGAAGGAATAACATTATCAACCCTGTCCACAGAAAGTTCTCCAGTTTCCACTCTCTCCAGTTCATTCGCTAATGCTCGGCACTTTTGCAAATGGCGAGAGCTCCTCTGAGTTACGGAGATTCCCTTCGTCTCCCGGCGCAAAAAAAAAGCAGAGAACGGTTGTGAAACCATGTGCTTGGCCAAAAACGGCTTAGAAATATTTCTCCTCAGCCAACCTCTTCCTGAACACAGCGAAAAAAGAAGCCGCAGAGCTATCAGGATCGAAGACGGAGTCTCTTCATATTGCACAGGAACACAAAGTCAAGATCTCGTGAGTACGTTTCAGGAAGGTTTAAGAGTCGTCAACGTTGATCGGGGTAACGAGAACCACCGCTGGCAGGCGACAGACACATCGGGATTGTTTAGGTGGAGAGGAAGCTCGTTACCCTGTCTGGATCTCCCCTTGGATGTCTGGCTAATTTAAGGGAATCCCGTGGGGAAAAGGCTGAGGGGCTGGTTCTCGTTAGTCGGGAGGGGTGACCTGTAGCCATCGAAGTTGCGTGGGATGCTGCCGCTGGTGGAACCCGAGCTGTTACTGAGCGTCTCTATGCTTCCCTCTCGCTGAAGCTCTGCAACGGGAAGAGAGAGCAGGTCCTGGTTAGCCTTTCAGAGAAACCCGGAGTGCCATCAGATGGCCGCTTGATTGACAAATCTGTTCATTGCATCACTGCTCTAACACTTGCATCTTTTCTGGGGTAATTAGACGAATCACTCGAGGCATCCCAGCTCCTGGTTCTACTTCTCTGCCAGGCTCACGGCTCAGCTGAGCTGAAGCGGAGCTGGCAGGAGACGTTACACCCTGCCCGGCAGAGCAGACCCTTTCCCGGGGACAAGGCCGCCGACTCACAACACGTCAGGACTCGACAGTGGGGATGCTCATGGCTGAACTGAGCAGGGTGCGAAGATGCTGCTGAGATGGCAGGGAATGGGGAGTGGCAGCAACACCAGTTATTGGTGGTGTGTACCACTGGTGCATAACCACTGTGATTTTCCACCTTGGGAACACCGGGGACTTTCCACAACCCTTTATCCTGCACAAATGGACATAAATAACTCTGATTTTTCAATCCAAAGAGAAAACATCTCCTTTCCTACACGCTTGAGCTGTGCCTCAAAGCAAAAAAGCAAGCAGGCTTGAATGTGGCTCTCCCTCTCCCAGTTACACGCATCCAGACATCTCCCCTCGGTGACCTCCCAAAGCCTTTATCGCTCCCTAATCTCAAAACACAAGGATTCTGTGTGCGCGCAGAGCATCGTTTCTAACCGTGGCCTCTCTGTGAGCCACTTGAACCCAACAGTTGACTCAGTGGCAGCGTGCAGCAGCGTCGCCGGGCAGCATCGCCCCGGCCAGCACTCAGCGCCGGCATGCAGCGGGGAGATTAGGCAGAGCCCCACATCCACGACAGGAATCCTCTCCCAGACACGCGGTGACAGCCCGCAAGAAATAGCCTGGCGAGCTGCGACGCGCGGCCCCGAGCGTGACTTCTGTCCGCTGCTCCGCACGGCCCGTGCTGCCGGGGATGGGATGGGGATAGGAGCTTCGGGCAAACTCCTCTGCTGACAAAGGGGAACGGGGTAAAACTTCCCTGCTTGCTGCGCGTCGCCGTGTTGCGTCTGTACAGCACAGGGGACAACCCCCGGCGCAGCCAGGCAGCTCTCCCTGTCCCTGCAGTGGGAGTTCTGCTCGGATGGGGACAGAGAGAAGCCACAGGAGCTGGAGGAGCGGTGCCTGCTTTGCCCTCTGCTAAGTATCACTGCACCGTTTGCACACCCCTCTCTCACGCCGCGATATTTAACCTTTTGTGAACGCCACGACAGTCCTTTTCCTGCAACGGGACTCCGAGATAAGGCCGTATCTACATGCAAAGTGCACAGCAGAAGCAGAAAGTCAGTTCTTCACCAAGACAAAACACATCCCTCCCCAGCACCCTCGGACACTGCACAGCTCCCGTGTGCTGCCCGGGCACGGTAGGGACAGCGGCCAGGCGAGCGCACACCTAGCAAAGGAGGGCTCGGGGAGTTAATCCTTGATCGTGGAGAGGTGACTTGGGAAGAGGAGATGATCTGCCCAGGATACATGAAAAACAAATCAGCAGGAAACCGGTCACCCTGTAAGCAGCGATGATAATGACCTCAGCTGTATTAATCACAATTTCTGGCCAGTATTTGGTGAAGGAATGTCCATGTCTAAACCTCTTCATTTTCCTCACATCCTTACTCTCCCATGAGTTCAGGAAGTAAAAACAGTAATTTAAATCAAAAATGAGTGGCGTATCCCACACTAATACTGTGCTTATCCTGTCTGATTTGGAGCTTTTATCTCCCTCCGCACACAGCTGGCTTCGGTTAAACGTCCCACGTCAGAGCTCGCGGGCGCTGGGCAGCCATCGCCCGCGCTGGGCAGGCTGGGGCTCCCCCAAACAGCGCTCGGGCTGCCAAGCTCCTCACGGGGCTGCTTTGTTCGCTCGCTTGCTCTTTTGAAGCTATAATTGATTTTCAGGCAGATGCTGTGTTTTCAGTAACCGTAGCGAGGGAGAGAGCGAAGGAGCGTGCGTTTTTTACCCCGCAGCCCCGTGGCTCCTCCGTGCCTTTTTCTGCCCCTCGGGCCACGGGGCCAAGCTCCTGCCTTCCAGCCCCTGCCTGCCCTTGGCCACCTCGTGTCCTGCTCATCCTTTGGTCACTCTTGTGAGACCGCATGCCCTGCTGGGATGGGATTTTTGGGCAATTCAGGCTCGTAGGGTGGCTTACCTGGGGCTGTGGGATTTCTGCAGCCGGCAGCTCTTGTCACCTCTGCGGGGGACTGCCAGGGGGTGGCACTGCAGAGGCTGATGCCAGCCAAGGAAAAAGCATGGACAACAAATCGGGGAGGCAGCGTGGTGGGTGCAGGGCCTGGCTGGGGAGCCTGCGGTCCCGTTCCAGCTTGGCATCGCTGCTGCTCCGTCCCTCCCACTCCCCTTGATGCTGGCAGGCGCGTAAACCCCTTCCATCAGCAACAGGGAGGGACAGAAGAGATGCAAAGGCTCCAAGGGAATCGGAAGGGAAGTTTTCCAGCCCTCCAGCCTCCACAGAGCCCACTTTGGGCTCAGGCTAAAAACCAGGGGAGCTCCCACATCCCAGCTGCCATCCCAAGCACCGTGGAGGGCGAGCTCGCACATTCCCCGCGGCCAACGAGTCCGGGCGCTCTCAAGCAGCCCCGCGTCGCGAACCCGCTCGCTCTGGAACTAATTACACGGCGAGGCAGACGAGCGATGTATTTTGATACCTAAGGAAGCGCTGTAAAACTCCCGCGCGCCGCGGCAGAAAGCGCCGCCGTGCTCAGGAAATTGGGCTCTTGCCCTCGCCCGGGCCCGGCTCTCAAGCGGGGCCGGGTCACGCGAGATGCGCGATTGCGCGCTACTTGCTCGCCGGGGGTTACCTGCACTGCACGTGTGAGCCCTCGGAACCAGTCGGCGCCTTGTCCTACATTCTCCCAAATTATTGCTTTCTTTTTTTTCCCTTTTTTTTTTCATCTGTTTCATTAATAAAAAATAGTAATAATAAAAAAAGTCTAGTGCAGACTATTATCTTCCTCCCCCAGACTTCCCAGCAGACCACGGCACGGCAGAGGCACGTACACAAGAACACTGATGCCATTCCTATGGGAAGCTCAGACAAGATCGGGAATGGCTCCATGACATGGGGACACCCTTCCTGTTACTGGGTAAACACCTGGGGGATGATTTCTGATAGATTTGCTGCCTGGCTAGACCCAAGGAGTGCAGGAGGAGCCCGCACAGTGTGGTGGGGTTGCTGGGTATCAGAAGAGGCAGGTCCCTACAGAGAGGCAGCGCAGGCAGCGTTGCCCTCCTGCTGCCCCGGGTCGGAGCAGCCGAGCCCTGCAGCACAGCTGAAGGAAGGTGAAGCACTTCCCAGACCTGTGTCACGTAACCGGTCAGACCACCGACATCCTCTGCGCTGGCAACACGCTTGCTGAAAAACACAAAATAGAAGGAAAAAAACCCCAGTATCCCCCCATGGCAAGATGGGGGAAAGCAGCAGGAGAGCCTGGGTCGAGCAGAGCAGGACACGGCTGCCCGGCAAGGGAGATGTCGTTTACTTCGGTGGAGTTACGCCAGGAATGGACTTGGCCCCAGCATGTCTGAGGGTTATTGTATCTGCATTCCCCCATGCATATACTGTCGAGATGTATTAACTTCCTTAAATGTACCAGTAAAACAACCTCTTATGATACACTTTAATGAACTTGTACAGTAGCCAACAAATTGTGCATCATATAAAACCCACTCGGCCTTATAGACTCTCTGGCTATTTTGTAATAACTGCAATTTGCTTCTGCTGAAGCAAGATAACCAGGGTTGAGAAGTCAGGCTTTGCAGAAACCTAAATATTTGATCTGGGGGGAGTGGGTGGGAGAAGGAAGAAAGGGGCCTCTGGGAGCTGTTTATGGGGTCAAAATAACATGAGACCTGCTCTTCTCGTAGCATTTCCACCATCAAGGAAATGAAATACTGTGAGAAGACCAGCACTTGCATTATTTTGGCCCCGTAAATGGCTCCCTGAGGCTTTCAGAAGCCCGTGAAAAACAAACACAAATACAAATAAATGCTAATACTGGAAACGTAAATACTAAAACCTGCCCATGTCCCCGGAGGAAACGACTCTCCAAGTCCTGACTGCCCTAAAAACAAAACAAAACAAAAAAAACTCAGGAAAAAAGATGAAGGAGTGGGAACATCTGCTGAAGCCATGAGGAGAAAGTCACTTCAGGGGAGCTGGGAACAGCCCTGCCTGCACTTCTGACGGTAACAGTAATGGGCACCGCTGGCATCACCCAGGGTCCCAGAATAACAGGGATTTTCAGGGCACGCACGTTTTCCGCCGTGGTGAAGGCAACAGCGCTAAAAATCCTCGCTGCTGTCGGCGTGGCCGTCGAGAGCTGGGAAGGGGAGATGGCACGGCCAGCGGGCAGGGTCCCCAGCTCGCCCTGGGGACAGCTGTCCCCTCCCGTGCCCCTGCAGCGTCCGGCGATGCCGCTTGGAGAGCGAGGGGCTGTTAAAAGTGTTGCAAAGCAAACAGGAAGCATTTCTCTCTGCTGATATTCCCGACCACCACGCTGCAGCCTGATGGTCCCATCCCTTGTTCTGCCTCCCAAGCTCCGCTCCGCTGTCCCCGAGCTGGCTGCCAAGGTGATGGGGAGGAAGAAGAGGAGGAGGAGGAGTGCTCTGGGGACAGCGCAGGGTCCTCAGGTCGGGGCAGCGATGCCGTGCCCTGTCCGGCGAGGCGGCTGCACCCTCAGTTCCAGAAAGCTCCAGGAACTGTCAAAGGACTCCATCAAATCTAGAAAGGTACAAAGCCCTGCCAAGCTTAAATGTGAAACCATTTTATAGGGCGCATTAATTCAATGCCTGAAGAAAATCTATATAGCCCTCTTTTGCCCGGAACACTCATAAATTATGCTGCCTTTCTTATTCATGCTCTCTCTGTAGTGGTCCACTTGAAGCCGTGATATCTCCTTTATGTCTACTCAAAAATCTCATCTCCAGTGCATTATTTCTTCTAATGGTTTTTCCTTTCTCTCTGTTTGCTTTCCCTTGTTAAGCACAGTTTCAAAATATCCTCCAAAATCATTTGCTGGAAGAGCTGCTGACCCTTTCCTCTTACCTAGCCAGGGCTGCCCAGGCTCCCGCACAGCCCGGCGGAGCCGCAGCCGGGATAAATGATACAATGACAGCAGCCTGATGTGTCAGGGCAGCGGGGAAGCGGCAGCAACTCTGAATACAAGAATTATTCTTCATCATCTCAAACTGTCACAACACATTACCCTCAAAGCCGCAGCTTGCTGAAGGAGTGACCCTGGACTGAATGGGAGAGTGCTCGGGGAAAGAACTAATTGTAGCCTCTTTTCACACGTCAGTCACTTTTCACAGCACCAAGCCTTTCAAGCTCAACTAATGTCAAGTTCCCTTTTCCTTTTGCTGGGCTGAGTATTTCTGATTTTTAAGGATGGCATTTTTAAAGGAACAAGGTCTCTGGGCGAGGGATGAGGCCAGGGAGGGGAGGGAAGGAAGCGTCGGAGTGAGCATGCATCAGAAAGTCCATCAGACGCCTGAAGACTCGTTAGGAATTAGACAATTAACAAGTAGGAATGCAGGAAGTGGGGTAATGGCCAGCAGGGCTTGAATCTCCTCGATTTCATTTCTGCCATTCACGGCAATTGTTTTGGGGAGCGTTCCGGGCTCCGCCGTGCGCCAAGGGGGCTGCGGGCGCGGGAACCTGCTCTGCCCCTTCCCCGAGATCAGGATGCAGGATGGGCACTTTCCAGCGGCGGGGAGGGGGAAACAAGGACCTGCTTACGAAAACCACCTCGCCGTGGCCACAAGCAGTTTTAGAATGAACAGCTACAGGGGCAAAATTGGAGCTTCGTTTTAAAATCAAAGATAATTTCCTTCATTCGGAGGAGAAGCGAGAAGACTCCCTGCAGACAGAGCTCTCGGAACGACAGCCTGCTCTGCGCTCCTGGGCAGGCAAACCTAAGGGCCCTTCATACCTTCTTGTCTTTAACCGAAATCCTAAACTATTTTGTGGCAAGGACTATTTCCCCCCCCCCTTACATTTGCACAATGCCTATCACGGGGGACTTGCTGAGCTGACTGGGGCTTCTGAGTGTTACTTATTAACTGTAATGAATAATAATTATGTAGCTTCTGCCATCTGGATTCTCATTCAAAAGGATCCTATATAAAGCGAACACTAAAAGGCAATTTGTATCAACACAATGGAAGTCTTGAGGATCTCTTAAACTGTTTGTAATTTACCCAACGCTCCCCAGTGAATGGATTAGTTAAACATTTTTATTTTACTGATTGCTGCTGAAGGGAGCGGGGCATGCTCCCCTGGAGCAGCTCACACCGGCCCTCGATGCACGCCTTCCGCTCCCCTCTACGCCGACACGCACTTTTACACGTAACTTCTCCATCTCGCAGTGTTTAGACAACAGCCCCAGCTCAGCTGGACGCCTTTGGTGCTGCTTCTGCACGAACACTTGCTACGAACATCACAACCGGTCCCCGTGGGAGCTGGTGCCACTGCCTGGGACGGGCACGGCACAGCCCAGGGCAGACAAGGGCTCCAAAGCTGATCTGAGCTCATGAACCGAACCGGGGTGCAGAAATATCACCCCACACACGAAGGCTCAGAAATGGCACTACTGCTACCGCAGTTGTAGGTTTTTCTTGGCTATTCCCTTATTATTATTACTACTTTTTTTTTCTTTTTTTTTTTTTTTTTATGAAATGCAATTATGCTAACGAGGGAGCTCTAATTATAATCCATCTCCACCACCCTGGGCAGCTGCTCTGAGGCGAGGACCCGCGGAGCTGGCTCCAGCCCCGCTGGCGGCTGCGGCCCCGCACAGGGACCCACCGGCGGGGAGGGCATGGGGGGCACCGCACCCCCCCCGGGAACCTGCGCTTTTGGGTACTCAAGATAAGCAAAAATTGTTAATATGAAATGGTAGTGGAACAAAGGCACCGAGTACTCATCGAAGCTCTTAATTTTCCAAGCTCCTTTTTAATTTGAGAGGGCTGAATTTCCTGGGTAAATGTGGTTTTTACGTTGCTCCTTCCCAAAGGGAGCACAGACAAAGTCAGTTCCCAGCTTTCTACACTGCTACGATGTTTACAAGCTTGTATGATTATGATGATGCTTAAAAGTCAATTAAAGCTGCTCTCTGCCCCAGGCCCTGTGCCCTGCTCCTGCAGAAGCCATTAACCTGTGCCAGTTCCCCCTGTGCTCCAGCAACCAGCACAGGCAGCAGTGGGGACCCACTTCCTGCGATGCTTTGGGTGGCCGTGATTGACCTGCTCATAAGAAATGCTTCTTTTTCCCCTTTTTTTTTTTCAATCCAGCAGTTCGAGAAAAGAGATTTTAAACTCCACTCGAAAGAGGAAATCACGGCATTTGAATACTAAAAATCAACTCCCGTACGAAAACCATTTCATCCGGCTGCAACCAGAAAGATGTTGAGACACCACAAAGGCACCTGCATTAAATTTGCAAAGTGAAAAAGATGCCGCCTGAACAACTTCTCTGAAATTAGAATTCAGTGGCCTATGTAAAATATTAGTAACTGTCAAACTCCCTTACAATAACTCCAACGCTGAATCCACACAGAGTTCGTTCACGCCGTGCACTTGGAGATGGAACCTGGCATGTTGGAAAGAAGGTGGCAGGATCCAGCAAGGTGATGAGGAGGTACAGGAGGCAGGGGAGAATCAGGGGAATGAAGACTGAGCCTTCTGAACATCAGAGCCCCTCCGAGGCCACAGATTTCCTTTCTAGTGCCTTATTTCAAGCAGAGGATGCCAAACAACTCACACTTACGAAATGGGGAGGACAACTGAACTTACATAAATGTCTGGGTTTACTTCAGGCACGAAGAGATTGTTGAGATATGGACAAAACATTTTCATGCATGATCTTCTAAAGAATTTTGCCCAGCAAAAAAAAAAAGGGGGGGGGGGGGAAGAAGGAAAAAAGCAGCTTGCTTTTTACCTTTAAAAAGAGAACCCAAAAAACAAGTCCATGGAATAAGAGACCCAAGACTTTGGCATCTTGCCAGACTTGACTTGGAGCATTTTATGGAAGGTTAAAAGTGCACTAGATAAAGGACCGGCATTTAGAGGGAGAATATTCTTCATGATAGGCACTTTCACAATGACTGCAGTGCTTTTAAAAAATAATCTCAAGTTTCCTAGAGCTGTATATTTTTGTAAAGAGTTTTAGGATGCCTTCCTCCCTAAATGGCACTTCAGGAGGATGAGTTACCCATTTTAGTCAACATGTGAAATTTTAAATGCTAGAACAGTCAAATGCTTATAGGAAACAATTTCTGTAGCCCATCCACATCCTTGTGCAAGCCCATCCACAAGCCTGTGATGCCTTGTGCAAGATTTCTCAGAGATAGTTTAGAATGAATCTGCAGATACAGTTGTTGGGTTTGACCTCCTACCCCATCTTGAAAGTTCCAACATGTTGCTACTATAAATCCTATAATGCACCTTATATGTAATACTCACTTTCCCGGGCAAGCCAGTCTGTAGACAAGTTTTTTAATGTATTTAAGCAGAATTATCTTGTATCTTCAGTTATGCAAGCAGTGCATCTGTGTACATTAGACCAAAAGCATTTGCAGAGAAAACACCGTATTGAAATTCCTGGGTCTGGTCCCTCATTCCCAGGGTTACGGGAGTGCCTCGGATTGCTCAACAGTGACCCCTCTGTCAGCCTCCAACTCCACAAAGGAAAAGACAAATTGCATGTAATCTTCATGTTCATGACACCTACCAGCTCTGTGTTCTACACCCTCCAGACTCTTCGGATCTTGCTCTGAAGTTTTGGAGGCAATGCTCCTATTCCTGAAACCATCACACTTCTACCCAGAGCAGGTCTGGGCTCGACATGTGTGGATCTAAGCATCCCCCTTCCCACCAGAGCTGGAGCCACTTGAGATCTTGGGGTGGGGGGTCCTGTCTCAAAGGTGGCTGCAGCAAAGCCACCATGCAGGAGATGACAACCGGGAGCACTTGGGGTCCCTCCTTCTCTCCAGGGCTTGGTGAAACAGTCCCAGCAGTAAGAAAAAGCTGCCTGAAGGTCAAAACCACAAACCTGGAGATTACCTCAGGGTCTGGGCAGCCCCTCGCCGATACGCTGAACAGGGGATTTCAGACACACCCGACCCTCCAAACTCCATCAGTGTCTTTCATATCTAAGACCTATTTTTGTCCCCTCTTGCGATGCTACTTCGGTTATTGGGCCTTCCTCAGTTAGGAAGACAAGGCAACCCTGGAGAAGAAGAACTTCTGTGCTCAGTGTGAGGCTCTGTGTGCGTCTCGCATGTGTGTGTTGTGTGCTCCTGACACAAATGCATCGCCGAGTTCATTTTAGAAGTATAGTATTACAAAGCGAAGTAATTCTGGCATGACTTCTAGTACTTCTGACAAGAAGTGGCCTTTTGGGCCAGCGAAGAAAGCTACTGAGAGGCTCTGGGCTGTCTCCCCAGTGCAGATTGATGCTGAGGAGGAAGCTGGACTGGAATTTGGGTTTGATTCAAAGGAAAAGTTAAAAGTTTGGGGGGAGCAGCTGCTCAGCTGGTCCAAATCAGGAGAGTCTTGTTGATGAAATGATGTCACTGCGGACTCAGGCCTGTCTGATGGTCTAAATGGTTCAAGGCTCTCAAGGCAGAAAAGCTCAGGTGGAGAGTTAAGGAGCAGAGGTCTCCTCCTTTCATTTCCCCGGTGCTAGTCCTAGTGTCACTGAGAAACTCCAAACCCATCCAAATAATTCTGCTTCCAAACGCAACTTATTTGGTCTATTTAGCCAATTATTTTACAGATTATGTTGTCATGGCTGCTTCAAGCAGACCAATTTTCTAAACACAGACCTAATTTTACAAAGCACTCAAAGCTCACAGTAGTACTCTTAAAATCACGTCTCTACCTTCATTGAGTATTAACCGAGCTTGGAAAAACAACAGGCCAACCTTGTGGGCTCGCTCTCTTGCAGGATTGCTTGAGGCTCTTAATACACTCTCTCTTATTTATATAGCTCCAAATTCTGATCTTGGACATAAATATGAAAAAGCCTTGATAAAAATGACAACCGAAACTTAATTCGGCCCTTTGCTAATGGGGTTGTTCAACGCAGCAGTTTGCATTTGCCCTCGTCAAACCAGGAGGCAGCTGAAGAAAAGTAAATTCAACGTTTTCACTTTGAAAAAGCCATATTCTGAAAACTGTTCCAAGTGCTGACTCTAACATACTTTGCTGCCTTTTTAGTTACGCTCCTACAAGTGCCGTCAAACGTGCGAATGAGCCGCAGCCTGCGTGGAGGATAACTCTTGTGTGAAATCTAGGAGACCTAATGGCAAACCAAGGCATTCCTCTGGCCACAGCCCACACAAAAGGCAATTTAAATCACCTCAAGCCATGCAGATTCTGCCTTGTATGTGGGCATCTGGCAGGGAAGTTAATATAATGACCTACTGTTCACATTGTGCTCTTTTGCAGACTTTTCACTCATGTTTTAGTGGGTGACCTGCCGTGTTTGCAACAGATAAACCAGAGAGACAAGGCAATCCTGACATGGTATCATCTAAAGATTTATTTTTTTTTAGAGCGTGGATAAAAGCAGACCTGAATGAAGGCAAAAAAGCACGTCCAGATTTCAGCTTAGGGATCTGTCCCTGTACAACTCAACCACTGCAGAAGGAGGAAGGCTTCTAGGTTAATCTGTCTTTCGATTAATGCCTCCAAATGCCATTTCCACCCAACGGCCTGACCTCAGCAATGGAACACCCCACGGGAACAGCTGCTCAGCGTGGCAAGTGGGAATAGACGGGAGATGCTGTCCACGGGAATGCTGTGCTCTGCCTTAGGAAGAAACCAGTGCAGCAAGATGCCCGAGCATCCCTCCGCAGCACACTGCATGGTGCTGCATCTGGGTCCCCTGGCATGGTGCTGGCTCTATCTCCTTAAGGAACCACCACCATTTCCATCCCTCTCACTTCAACTAGGCTTCTCCATGTGCTCGTCACCCCCAGACACCCCCAGCTCCTCGCTCCCGTGTCTCACCACTGAGCTGGAGCGGAGCAGGTCCTGGCTGCTGACCCTGCCAGCACCTTCCTGCCTGTGGCCTTCCCAGAAAAACATCTTTGGAAAGAGTTGGAGAAGTGATACTGACCCTTTTGTCTTTCACAAGACCATCAGCTTTTGATATAAACACAGAGTTCATGTGTTGGGCAGATACCATGAAAGTCGCTGACCAAGAGAATACCAAATAAATAAGAAAAGATGGTATTTTAGCTGTGGTGGTCTTGGAGACTGGAATAAAATGCCTCTCATAGAAAAAGGCAGTAAACAGTTTATGTCCTGGAAGAGCCATTTTACAGGGTGGGTGAGTTCCTGGCGTGTCAGGAGGTGACACGACACCAGCCAGCATGAGGCATTCCCCAATTCCATCTCTTTTCACAACCGCAAACGTTGAATCCCTTTACAACTTATTCTGTCTTCATGGAAAACTAATTCTTCCCTTGCTGGGACGTGGGACAGACTGTGGGGAAGCTGCTCCGAGAAATCTTGGAGGTTCTTGCTAATGTTTGAGGAGCACGGAGCAAAAGACTAAGAGGCAGCTAGCAATAAAAGCACCGCTGCCTTCTCTGCAGCGCCAGGAATGAAATGCAGCATATAAACACCACAAGTGGGGAAAAAGCTATTTACATTTCTTTTACAAGTTTTACTCTTTTTCTAAATTAGCTCACGCATTACCAAGGATGCAATTACCAGTGATGTAATTCAGGAGGGCACCACCAGATATAAAAAAAAAAAGCAGCTGGTCCGTTATCTTTTTGTCTTTGCGTTTTGCCTCAAAATATTTTTCATTCTCACAGCTTCTACACAGCACCATTTTTACAGAAAGAAAACACCTCTGGAGGTTTCAACCACTTCCATGAACCCCTGTGAGGGTCCTGAACACCGTCCACTTCTGCTGGACCAGCAGCAGAAGAGTGTTTCTCCATTTGCCAAATGCTTCCACCCAATTGGGTCATTTTTCTTCTTTTTTTTTTTGTCAGCCGACTGTGCACACAATATTGAGCAATAATAAACAGAGGAGGATGAAAACTGCTGCAGCTTGAGAAGTGAGCTCAGGATATGATTCCTCCTCACCGGATGCCTGGAAGATGTCACTGAAATTCTCTCTCCCTTAGTGCAACCCTCGTGGAGCCAATATGAACTCCCAGCAAAGTGCTTAAAAACCCATTATTTATAATAACTGTTAAATGATGAGACATTGTTTACCCAGATCGCAAGATAAATTCTCACTTACAGAATGCTTGCCTGACCGTCCTGAACGTCATCTGGTTTTTATTTAAATGCAAAATGTAATTAGGCTCCCAATAACACAGCAGAAGAATTCAATAAGATAGGGCTTTTCACTTACAGTTTAATATTAACATTTTCCCATAAATGCTAATGAATAAAAGTCTACTGTTTTATACATTATCCATGGTGGGGAGACAGGAGGCTAGGAATGGAAGGAAAGCTAATCTTTTCATACCACAAATTACGATATATACCTCACAGAGAACTAACTGTTCCCAGCATTGCTGTGGACCTGGCCACAACCTGGGGCAGCCACGGATGTGCTCCAGGGAGTCTCCCTCTCCATCGATCCTTCCCCAGACAAAATCCCTTGGTTTTTTGTTAATCCTTTTCCCCTGCTTTCTCTTCCCCCATCCCGCTTTCTACCTGACCACCTCCAGCAGGCACTCCAAGCACCAGATAGTGAACAACATCACTGTTAAGCAAGGATCTGGCCCCAAGCCCTGATATTCTCAGACTCCACCAGGGATACCTAGGCCAGATTATCTGAAAAATCAGGTTACTGTTTGTCTGATATTCTGTCAGAGAAACACGCAGGGGTGATGAGAGGTGATGGCAGGGCTGCAGACTACAGTACGACAATAGGAAATGATACAGCATCCGAAGGGGCGGGAGAAAGCCCTTGGAGCTGGTGGAGGGGGCACTTTGGGAGCCCATCGGAGGACCTGTGCTTCCTGATGTCCAAGTGTGAGAAGCAGATACCATGGTGGAAGAGGGGCCTCTGTGGCTGAGAGGACTGAAAGCTGCAGGGCTAGAGGGTTGGCTCACACCGGAATATTTTAATTGTTTTAGCTTTTGACCTTCCATTTATTGCTGGGGGTTTTTCTGTGGTAATGCCTACTTTGCTGTTTGGTGACTCATACTTCATCCTACCTCTCTAATAAGAAGCATTTGTTTAACAGTTCGACTGCTTAGCAATTTATTGCACAAATGGCTTTCCATTCTCCAGCCTCCTCTCCCGTCTCCCTCAGTGAAGGCAGCGTCTGGTTTGTGAGAGCTTTGCAACGGCTCGGGCCATCGCCCTCTCACAATCCAGGGCAGCACCAGCGTGATGTTCATGCCCTGCACAGGCAGGAAGGGGAGCCAGAAAACTGGCCTCCTATCCTTTTAGGATAACAAAAAAAGGCTCACGCTTTGGTTTGCGAGATGTGCGGGAGATGTGGAGGGAGCAGAAAGGGGAGCAGTGTCGGCCTAGCGATGCCCGGTGGCGGGAGCTGCCCGGCCGGCCTCACGCCTTCCGTCTGCCCTGAGCCTCGTCCTCAACGTGAGGGTCGCAGGAGTCCCGTCAAGCTGCACGGGGACTTCAGGGCATGCTGGCCTGATGCTCAGCTGGCAAAGTTGGAGCAGACATGGAGGGGCACAACAGCAGCAGCAGAGCTGAGCGGAGACTTGGGCCTTCCCCCAGCCAAGCCAGGCCTTAGGATCCAGTGCCAGCCAATGCTGCACACACCTAAAATCACTGTTATAAAAATCAGCCACGTTCCAAAAGGCTCTCCGGGGCTGCTGGGCTTGGGAGGAGGGAGAGGAACTGTCTTGTCTTTATTCTGCCACCACCTCAGCAGCTGCAATGAGTTTTGGCTCACAAAACAGCTGTAAAAATAACTAGTCCTGCTTCAAATGCTGGGAGACGAGGGCTCTCATGCTTACTAAGAGAGATAGGTTTGCCCTAGGTTGTATCCTACACAAAAATACCACGCAAAGACTCCTAAAAAGAATAACAAGGTAATTATAGAAACTAGAGACGGAAAAATCCTGCAGTCTCCCAGTCTGCTGCACCCTGCTCAGTGTGGGACCGCTCGGTGTGAGGCAGGCTTCAGAACTCGGACTTTTAAAGGGAAGATTTAATAAACACTGAGAAATGTTTCTAAATATTTAGAAACCCCAAAATAACAGATTTCCAAGCCAAGCTGTACAAACAGAAAATGAATTTAGAAAACTGCTAAAAATCAACAGCTTTTGCATGCACCAAAATCCATTTCTTTGAATAGCAAGCATCACCTCACGGGCACGATGCTGCAAACAGAGCTGTGAGGATGCTCAGCCCCTTTTGCAGAATCAGGCCCACACAGATACCTACCGTGGCTTTCCTTCTGTTCCCCTTGACATCAACAGCAGAAGCCTCAGTGATGCAAAAAAGCTTAATGCTTTATGAGGTACTCAGCAAAACAGTCAAATGTGAGCAAAGCCAAGTTAGACAGAATGGAGCTTTCCATTCTCCTGTGAAACACTGGAGTATTGCAGTGGGGAAATTAATTTGCTTAATTATTAGGAGGAAAAACCACAAACCAAAGCAAACCAAACCAAAACCCAACACGGTAACAAATCTCTGAGGAGAACGGGAATTGTTTCTCTGTTAACTACTTTGAGACAAAGCCCTGGAAGAAAAACGTCCAGTTCCAATAATGTCATAACCCGATTACAGCCTGCACAGAAGAGCTAAAACATGTGCAGAACAATGAGTAAGAAATTAAGTTTTAAATTGAGTGCTGGCCCTATCTTGTGTCACTTCTTTATATTCTAGCAGAAAGGACACTGCTGAGCTCATTTCATATACAGCAGCGTGAGATGCCTGGATGCAGACATCATTTAGTCATCTCTTATATGTTTCTCCCCGTTTCTTTCTCCAGGAGGAATGACAAATCTAGAAATGTGACTGCACTTTGTTTTATTATGATATTGATTTTTCTGCAAAGGGAAAGTGCATTTATCCCCCAGGTCTGCGTGCTGGCAAGAAAGGGTTAACAAAATGTTTATCACAAAGCTGGCTTCAGAGTTGAAAGTAATGTGATCAGTAATGAATTTTGTGTTACATTAGGTTGTATAAATGGACAGACAAGCGCAGACAACAAGTGGCCAGGAGTCGGGGCTAATCTAATGATGTAAAAATAGAGACAGCACCAATTATACTTGGGGCCAGCTCAGAGCTCCTGCAGGGACTGCAAATGAATAGGTACAAATCAAATTACTGACTAATAGACGCACTACAAGAGAGGGCAGTCAATGCTAAATACATTAGGGCCTTGTGACCTCTCTGCTCTGAACAGCAGAATCCTAAATTTGACTTAAAAAAAAAAAAAAATTCAAAGAAACTCTTGTTCATTTAAGGAGAGAAACAGAACAATGTTATTTGTGAAACGATTTGAGACACTTAGATATTTTTTGTTTTGTTCCCCTACGACCAGGTTATGTGCATAACCCTTTGAAAGCTGACAGAGGGTTAGATCTTAGAACAAGGAGAAATATTCTTTGTGCAAAAGTTAAGACCTGATAACAATACAGTTATGTTACATACCAAAACATTTCAAAGCCATGTGCCTCTTTGTGGTGATGTTTTTTACTGCTACTTCACCGGCTGTGTCTGTATCAAAAATAAAATATTTCTTAAAAAATGTCCTGGTTTAAGAATAAGAAAAAAGAAAAGGAATCTCCCCACACCACAATTGAGAAAAAGTAAATGCAGTTGATCAACTTGTTATCAAAGGGGAGAAAGTCAGAGTTGTCCTGCGGTATCATGGTCCCTTTAGAAACAGCAGCAATTTTTTGTCTACAAGCAGCAATGAAATTCAGTTCACACCAGAAACATCTGTGGTATCAGCATTCATCCCCCCCTCCCCGCTCCCTTAAATAACGTACAACCTGGAAGAGATGACACTAAAAGCTCCCGGGGCTGGTGATGAGGCAGATTTGGAAACCTGGGAAATGTCTGGGAATTAAAAATGCCCTTGTTGGCCCTGGCAGGGCTGTGGGAAGGGGCTGCTCCAGGGACAGTGCCTTGGGCAAGGAGGGATCAAGAAGCCCTTGTTGAAGTGCCTGATGTCCTTCGCGGGGCAGCTGCGCTATGGTTGCATGTGGCACGTGAGAAATAACTCATAAAACCATGTGAAAATGTGTGCAATGCAAATGCTGCTTTTCTTATCATCCAACACTTCAAAAATGATGGCTCCTAAAGACCCCTGAATTTTCCTGTCTTTTAAATGAGGCTCATCCAAATAAACCTTTTGTAGAAAGAACTGCATTCAGCTCTTAAGATTTATTTGAAGGGGTAATTCAATCTCTGACCTCGGGATGAATATTCTGGAAGTTCAAAGGCTGCTTTTAGCATCACTGTTATTTGATATGCCCATGTGTTTGCTGCCCAAGCTGATTTTGCACTGAACCTATGCAGAAATCTCCTTGCAGAAATGTGCTTCAGAGGGAAAATCAATTGTTCTGTGTTCCTGTGTTCTGAAATCCCACGTCCAATTAGGATTAACACCAACTGAGGAGAGAGAAGGGAAAAATTAAGGAAGGAGAGGAAGGAGAGGAAGGAGAGGAAGGAGAGGAAGGAGAGGAAGGA
>JANVCC010000196.1:4374084-4415751 GCA_025345505.1 Todiramphus chloris collaris
AGGAAGGAAGGAAGGAAGGAAGGAAGGAAGGAAGGAAGGAAGGAAGGGCTAATCTTATTCCTGAAACTACACGTACAGGTGCATCTCTGTCCAGGTGGCTGCTCATCTCTGAACGCAGCTTGTGACCACAGACAGTGTTCTCTTTCTGAAGAAACCCAGGAAGGATGCTTCTTGCAGGCAAGCAGAGGACAGCGGCTCGCTCTCCTCCTTTCAGCCGAGGAGCATCCTTCTACCTCAGCCAGGCACGCCACAAAGCACGTGGCTATGCTTTTCCAAACCACAAATTTCACATAAAGACTTCAAAAAAGTCTCTCTGCAAAGCTCAGAGATGTCAAGACCCAAGTTAGGCTTCAAGTTAGGCTCAGGCTTGCGTAACCACATGGCTTTGGCTTGGGGACCAGGATCCCAACTGCCCTGAGCACTGATCCTGGGTTTCATGTGGGCACATCTAATTAGCTCCACTTACTTACATCCCATTCATCAGGTTAAAGAGTTTGCTTCAACATATGAGCTTCCTTCACTGCTTTATGAGTTTGGTCATGAAATTTGGAAGGAATCCAGACAACTTCTTCCAAGGGCCAGGCACAGGGCATTTGTACCTCACCGCTGACGGCCGTGCCCCTGACTTTCCACAGGTGGTAGGTGACAGACTTGGGAGTTTTGGAAGAAAATGAGCCATCTTTTTTTATTTTAATTGAGACTTTATAATGGGCTTTAAACATTTTGCTTTAAATTCTTCAAACCTTGCAGGTTGCATTGACCATGGCCACACTCACATCCTTCCCTGTTCAGACCTACACCGCTGGTTCTGAGAGGTAAAATTTGGGGAGCGAGTTCCTGTGTACTCCTGAGACAGGAGAGATAAAAATACTAGTTTGCTCCATAAACTGCAGTGTAAACTGATCCATCATAGGGTACTGGATTTCACATCGAATTAGAAACAAAAAGGATACAAGCCCAGAAAAAGCAATTCTACTGTATGTCCACAGAACAGCTCCACGGCTTGTAAAGCGCTGCAGCAATGTGGGGTTGGGTACGCTTTGTCAAAATAAATTAGATATCAATGTAAGTACCACAGTCAGACAGCCAAACAAATTGTAACAGAGGAGACACAGCGAACGGGCACAGACTGGAACCACACGCTGCAAACACAGTAAGCCCCATCCTGCATCTCTACAGCTGCCAGGACTCCAGTGGCTCTCTCTGGCAGAAAAAGCAGGGGTGTGACAGCGGCAGCAGCACGTTTATCTCTAAAGGAAGTTGGCAACATTGCCTATCCTGACAAAACAACCTGAGCAGTGATGAATAATTATTTATTAAATAAATATTTATTAAAGAAATTATTTATTAAATAAATATTTTATTTATTTTATTTATTACTGGGAATTCTCTGCTGGAAACCTGTCGGTTGTGTTAGTCTCCTGAAGAAGTTCTACCCTCCTGCCACTGTGCTAAGGTGCCTTATAGTAATAAATCCGAGAAAATGTAGAGAAGGGGTTTTGATTTGGTAGATGATGTGGAAGTCAAGCTTGAAGCTGTGCCTAGGTTTAACATCCAGCTAAACCTTTCACCCAGGACAAAGGAGAGAGCAGAAGCTGGGATGAACCTCCCAGGGCTGAGAACACCTCTCCTCCTGGTGCTGCAGACTCAGAGCTGCACAGTTTCACGCTCACCGCTGCTGTCCTGGAGACAGTAACTCCTTTCTGGGACTGACTCACAGATCTGCTGCTTTTTTCTTCAGGCCAGCCTACATCTTAAGTGGATATGATTGGGGGTCTAATGAATTTGGGTGCCTGGGATGTCCACAGACCACAGAAGAACCCGTATCAGCATCACGGCTGCAGATGCTGTCCTCAGCCCGGAGGGAACAGGCAGACAGCACAAGGGGAATCTGTCTGCTGAGCTTCAGCACACAGCTCCCGTGGCACAGGATCAGGGGATAGCCACAGAAATTGTATTCCACAGACAAATTTCAGAAAACATCCTGTTGCTCAGACTGCAAAGTCCTGATCCCCTATTATAGCCTAATTTTCAATATTATGCCCAGAAATGACCATAATGCATTTGAAAGCTTTAGAAATGTACTTGCTGAAGGAGTACATAAATCAGAGGTTTTACTGATTACAGTACTTTTGGAGGGAAAGATTTCCAGGCTGGGCTGGCAATTTCTGTACGTCCAGTTTGAGTGGAATATTGTCAGAGACATTTGTCTCCTGGAAGCACAGTTTCATAAATCACAATGCTAGCTTTTCTTTTTTTTTTTTCCTCTGAGAATGCAAAGTGAAGCTCAGAAACTATACTGCAAATATAAATATTGTAGCTGTTTGAAAATGAAGCTCTGCAAGCAAAAGAGGTCACTGACCAGTAACATTCTGTGAGTAGAGCTTCTTTTTTTTTTTGGTTTTTTTTTTTTGAGTGAGAGTTTGACAGAAACTGAAACAGCAAAAACATCTTTTTGCATCTTTGCCAATTTACGCCTTCTTTGGAATTAAATGTGTATCTGGGCTGACAGCTTATGTACAGCAGACTCCACTTAAGATAGACATGGGTCGTCTGGATAATTGGACAACATGGAGAAAAGCTGGTTTCCCAATCAAGTCAACTAGCTGGATGACTGGAGTTATCATTTAGGTCACAAGGAAAGTAGACTTTTTGGGGGTCATTTTCCAGACCTGGTTCTTCTCCCACCCACTGTCCGACAGCCCTTGGCAAGTTGTCAGGGGCAGAGGTGGAAAAGACCCATCAGGCCACGTAATTCCCCTTCCTTGCAGATGCCAGATTATCCCTCATATTTTTAGCATCCTCCAGTTTGACGTTTCCTGTATAACCAATCTTTGGGCCGTTTCTCCCCCTGCCAGTATCCAGGACCACCAAACTGGTGAGGCATTGCTGACCCTGCTTTGCAATGCAAGGGGGTAGGTGAGAAACAAAGACACTGTGAATATCTACTCCCCAAAGTGGGCTGTGCACCACGGGCATGCGTTTCCTCCACGCTACTGCAGCATATCAGCCCTGATTACTATATAAATCTACGTGTCAGCTATGTCCTAACAGTTAAGGCATTAAAAGAATCTATTTATCTCTTGCCATTAAGTGCATGTCAGGACCAGTTGAGCACTTGATAAAAGTCTCACTGTCCACCCCACTGCCCATTTTGTCTTTGTCCACGCACTGGACCCAAGCGCTGCGCACGCACATCTCTTCACATTGAGTTAGACATTGTCATTAATTCACGATGTAGTTTGAATAAGACTTGGCAAGTTTCATTAAACCTCTGCAAAATGTATTTAAGGACTAAAGAGAGTCCAAGGAGCACAAAGGGGGGGTTAAAGGCATGCGCAACATAAAGGCATAGAGCTAAATTAAGTCATTTTAGGATTATTAGAGGGAGGTTTATAACTTCCATAATTTTGAGTCCAGTGCAGTAATACAAATGCTGTCTTTGAAACCAGTACCAATATATAATTTAACAAGCAAATTTACAGTGTCCTTCTCTGCTGAACTCTTTGAAAAACACTCTCTTTTCTTCCTGGGATTCTCTGCTGCCCACTCACCTCAACGAAATGACAGCCAAGATAATTCAGTTCAGCCGAGGTTCGTGAAGATGGAAGCGGGGTGGGGGGAAGTGAAAACTATCCCACTTGTTATGAGCCAACAAAGACACCTTTTCTTTGAAACAAGGGTAATGTACCTCCAAACTTATCTTCCCTCATTTATTAACCAGTAGACAGATGCGAGCACTTCACCGTGCTCCACGGCTTGCCAAAGGGCTGGCTGGCAGCCCAGCCACACCTCTTGGAGTGTGAAGTTGACTTCCTAGGCAAGTGCAGTTTTCCAGGTACCATCTGAGCAGGAGAGAACTTTTTATGGCCATCTGGTAAGAAGAATGGCTCAAGAGCTGTTAGGGGATGGAAGTGGAAAGGGCATGGGAGTTCACAGCCTTATCACTAGGTGTTCTTTGCTGCTCTGAGTCACCACATGCCCAAGTCCTGAGAATAAAGTATGTTAGTGACAGAGAGAATCCCATGACAGGCAGGAAAACACAGAGTTGTAACAACAGCAAGAGGAGGGTGGAGGGGTGGGGTGATTTGGGTCGATGCTCATGTTACTCACTACTGCTGCTTACATTTGCTGCTTTGAGATGGCATCTGTCTTACCCTCATTATGAAGACTTGTGTGTCTGGAGTGAAAGCAAGGAGAAATCTCTTTGGATGAATTTTAACTCTGTGATGGCATCTCTGTAAACAGCTCCTTTCTTTACACCTGCAGCACCGTGAGTCTTATCTCACGCCAAAGTTCTTGGCTTACAGTAAAATAGAATGTCAAAGCTCTGGGGAAGTCAGTCACCTCAGCTTGGCAGATCTAGCTGGCTTCAGCTTTCAGAGAAGGTATTCCCCTCACCTTTCCCCTAATGTACACAACCTGAGGGGAGCTGAGCTATCACGGGAAGCGGACACCAACCCAAAGTTCACTCTGATCACAGCATGGGTCAATAAGTGATGAAATATGTGCCTTTGGCTCATTTTCGCAGCCTGTTTTTCCACCTTCACAGCCCTTTCCAGGCACAAGCTGATTAAACTCCACACCAGCAACGCGAGGCATCTCTATCCTCATTGCAGTGATGGAGCACTGGAGGCAGGGACACATAAAGTGCCTCCTCCAAGGCACCAGATCTGTAACTGAGACCCGTGCTTGGTGTTCACAGTACCATATCTTAAACCATTCTCTGATTCAATCTTTGTCAAGATGGAAATCAGAGGCAGGACAGTTTGAAAGGTGACAAGTTGGGCTATGAAGGGTGCTTCTGCACCACTCAGCACCTTGGTTATTGCTATCCTTACCTACATACAAGGGCTTAAATTCTGCTTCTTTTCAGCATCCTCCTCCTCCAGACTGTGGGAGATAGCAGCGGTTTGGTGACCTGCTGCGGGCTATGTGCTCAACAGGGACCCACCTGCACGGCAGGAGGGTGAGCTCTGATGGGAAAGCCCTGGAGCCTCCTTCAGGAGCAGGGAGAGCCCAGAATAACCCAAGACCCTCAGAGATATGTGAAGGCAACAACAAAAGGAAGAGACAGGTTCTGCTCTCCACAGCCTTCCCGGAATGTCCAGAGGTTGGCATTCCTGTCTGCTTCTGCTACAGCTCGTCCTTCTTCCTTCCCAGACAAGTTGCCAGAAGAGTGACAAGTGAGCTGGCAGCTGATGTTCAAAGCCACCGTTACTATTAGCTGCTGGTCACAACACAAATGGTGCGTGGCTCGAAGAAGGGCCCTCTCCTTTTACTAGAGGGTGTTTTTTAGAATGAGTCAAAATTAATGGAGACGATAAAACCTCAATAACTGCACTTTAACACTGCAGAGCATCTCCTACCACCAGGCCCCTCCTGAGCAGCATAATCTCTGCCGTGCCGTTCCATTTGCTTAAACAGATGATATAATTTATCAATATAATGGACACTGATGAAGATGGATTAATTTGGATTACAGAACCAGCGCTTCGCAGCGGCTCTATTCAGGACACAAAACGAGGCTGCGTGTGATTATGACATTGTTTGGAGCAGGGTGGGCAAAGGGCAGCAATCTGCACAGAGACTGGGATGCTCCTGAGCTGGCAGGAGAGAGAGGAGAGCCCTTGTCACAGTTACATGCTAAGGAAGCTTCAAGCACCGGTATTTTTCCTCAAGTGACTTTAGGCTTTTCAGACTATGTTTATGGGATCTACCACTATTTTCTTTTTACGAATGACTTATCTCATGCTAAGTGAGACCCCCATGAAAGTTAATCAGTCAGAGAGGCAGCGTACAGAGAAAAGGAAAAGCAAAGCTTAAAAAAAAAAAAATAAAATCACCATTGGGTGAGATGTACGTGATCTCTGATCACACCTCTTCTTTGTACCTGTTCCTGATCCCACTATGTCCCTGCTGGGAGATTCGCACATCGCGTCGGCCAGGCGCTCCCGGAGGCCCTCCTCGGTGTGCTCCATGGAAGACATGTGACGGAGACCGAAGTTCTCGGGCCAGCTCCCACACACCTCCAGCAAGGTCACGCTCCGATCGAAGGCACCTTCAACAAACAAACGGGAGATGTTTGGGAGACCCTGGGACCAACCTACTTCCATACATCTTATTTATCGTATTGGAAAGAAAGAAGCCCTTGCGCTTGGAGTTCCTGAAAAGCTGATTTTAGAACGTTAGTTAAAATGTTGGTGTTAAGGGCACAGCAGGAGCAAGCAGAGCCCTGAGTACCGAACAGCTCTGACCAAGCAGCTGTAAGCAAAAAAGTTAGACTAAAAACACAGACCCAATTCTGGTCTCATGCTAGTGAGAGTTGGGAAACCAGCATAATGACACTGACGTAAATGACAAGCAATGTTAAAAAAAAAAAGTATATAATGTTATTAAGTATGTGTTTGACAACTGGAAATTACTTTTAAAGTTGAATTGTCTTTGTCTGGGCTGCCGTTGAGCACCCTTCTTTCCCCTTCTCACTTCAGACAATGGAAACAGTCACTTTGTCTTTGCTAATGGGCACAAATTTTAGCTAAAAAAAGAGCAAGCCTTTCTTGGTCTTGAGCAGAGAAATGCAACAGTGTGATACAGCAACGAGGAAAGGATGTTTGCTTTCTGCCTCGTGTTTGAACTACGTCTACTGAAGGAAAAATCCCTTCTTTCAGTCTGGGATACGTGTAGATTTTCTCCATCCCAGTACATGAAATCTGAGGTGGAAGCTGAGCTAACAGACACTCTTTCAGCAGAAGTGCCTCGCTGAAAACGGCGGCTATTGTGACGGAGCGCACGTACCTACAAAAGATACTTCAAATCAGTCCCTGACTTGCAGTTCTTACCTCATTCGCAACAGGGTACGATGTTCTGCTGAATGCAAAGATCAGATTCTGAATCCGAGATCACTTCAAAGTACAAATTAAAATTATTCTACTTTATTACGCAGCAAGTCTTCTGCAAAGGCTTACTTAAATCATTCCCACTTGGAACAAGATTACAGTTATGCTTTGTTGCTTCAAGCACATACCATTTACTCCACTATTAGGTAACTGAATATACAGCGTTTATTGTGCCTGGTTTCTGCCAGCCTACCGAGGGGAAAAAATGCAAATGCCAATGTTTCTCAAAGTTAAAAGTACATGAAACACGTCCTTGTTATCAGGCCTTTGGTTTTCCCCTTTGATCAGCCGTCAGAAACTATCTACACTTGTAGTCTGTGACTGTACAGCTTCACAGCACACTCCCTGCCACTGACAGGTGGTAATAGAAAGGGTGAGAGACCAAGCCCCGCGGCAGGCGTCCCTTCCTCTGATAACGTCCAAAGTACCGGGTGATAACCGTTAGTAAACACTCGGGCGGCCGGTTAATCCATACATCAGCAAAGAGGGGCAGATAATTTTGAACTCTAATGGCATGGACAAAAGCACCAGGGCTGGCATTCAGGGATTTATATGGGCTGCAATGGTGACTTCTGGCTCCTGAATTTCATCGGCGCGCACAACTTTGATTTATCTCTTTGCCTGGCTGCAGAGTAGATTCCTGGCACTAGAAAACCATCAACGCTAAAATGGACCTCTCCAAAATGGGACCGTGGCTCTTATGTGATACATGCACTTGAACTCTGGATGAATCCCAGTTTAACCGAGAGGAGGAATGACAAAATATTTCAACTTCTAATGGGTCTTTGGATTTATAAGGTTACTCCAGTCCACTAATTTGTTTTAAAGAAGGGGTTCTTGAAGCTTGTTTGAGAAAATGCAGCAAGAAGGCAAAGTAATTTCAGTGATGTTTAAGCCTCTGCAACATTTCTGTATTGTCAGCTATCCTAACTGCAGGAGGAAAAGCAAAATTTGGTCTTTTTTTTTCAAGCTTCCTTTTTCATGTCATTCTTCCATGGCTTCACATGACCCCGAGACTCCTGCTCCACACACACTCCAAAAGGCCACTGAGCTCACTGGGCTTTCACAGGGCTGTTGATGGACCCAGAGAGCAGTCAAGGGGGTGGTGGTGGTGTGCAGACCTGCATCCCAAACCCCAGGGTGGCAGCAGGCAGACGATGAGCTCCCACCAGTTTGCTGGGCTGTGCCAGAGATGAGCAATCTCTTCTTCACTAGTGTCTGCCCTTATTCCAAAAGTGAGAAATGGGAACATTTCTGCTCCTATAAGCAGACATATGAATAATAAGGCAAATAGCTTTTGAAGCTCTGCCAAGATGCCTGCCTATGTGTACAGGGAGAAACTTCACAGAGCGCTGGTCTCTGGCTCCGGAGATACTTGAGTGAGAGCAAAGGAGACAAGTGCAGCGGTACCTCTGCAATCAGGGCCAAGAGCTGCCAAAACTTCTTAGCCGCAACGTGTGAGGTTGCGAGTGTTAATGCAAATGCAGGTTAGAGGGATTAACCGCACAGAAAGTTTTCTTGTAAAAAAAAAAACCCCAAAGCTGTAAGGCTGGTAAAGCTCTAGTTTTATCGTTCCTCCCTTTTCACTCCCCCTCCGTGGTAGGAGCACGAATCCGGCAATACCGTACGCATCCAGCTCTGATTCCGCAGCCGCCACCGTACCCCATGGGTGATGACCCTGCCTGTGAGTAACGGGTGGTGGGGGCACAGGAGGTCTCTGTGCTGTCATCTGCTCCGGGCTGCAGTGGAGTCCCCAAATTCCTCCTCGTTTCAATACACATGTTGATAAAATGGGTGCTGTGCAAAGCTGAACACGCAGATGTACGACCGAGGTCACTTGGGGTGTGGGGGTAGAAAATGGGACCTTGCTTGAAGAGGCAGGTCCTTTCCTAACATAAAGCCCTGCCTCAGTCCCTATTTGATGCAAACCAACACTGTTTCAGGAAAAAAAAAAGACTGATTGTCATGGACCTTCCTGTTCTTCTCACCATTGCATCAGCAGACGGCAGACTTACCAAAGTAAAATATTTTTTTTTTTCCAGAAAGAATTAAGTCCTGGGTATTTTTACAGCTTGGACAATTCTTCTGTGAAGCACATGAAATGGCAGATGGGCTGGTTGCTCCCCAGAAGTCTTCGGGTGCTTTGCCCTCGGTGCATCGCTACCAAAGGCACACGAGCTAATGGCATTAAATCTACACTGACAGCAGCTACCCCTATCTCTGCTATTTATTAAATTGTAATCTCTTTCTGGCCGCCGTGCTCTCCCCTTCGCAATCCCAGTATCTCGGTTGATAACGTATCGAATTCCCCATCGCCGGCCAGAGAGGAGTTTACAAATAAACCTCAGTGGAGTGTCCTGCTCTCAAAATCCCCCAGACCCTCAGCCAGAGTGTGACTGCGGAACCCGTGGGGCTGAGAAAGCTCCTGCTGACTCCAGGGATTACTGCAGGGCTGAGAGGAGGCAGGCGTCGCCCCGAGCCTTTACTGCCAAACCGCTGAAATCCTACTGACAGCCACCAATATCAGAGCTGGAGGCGTGAAGCCCAGCCTTTCCTCTGTCCCCCAGACCCAACACGGCTTTGGCGGCGGAGTGGGTTCCACCTAAAAGGAGCAATTCATTCAGAAACAACTCAAGAAAGAAGCAAATTAGGTTATTATTTTAGCCGAGCAATTACTAGTGAAGTCCTGGTGAAACCTCATTAAATCACTGGAAAAAATCCCATTGACTTAAAATTCTGTCAGTATTTCATCCTATCGCATGGCGCTTCCCAGTTAGCAGAACTTGTACTTCTCCTTTTATTCACTGAAGATGAAACCAGGTGGAAAAATAAGACCAACAGCCTCCTTTTTATGGTGCCCAAGCAGTGCCCTAGATCCACGGCACTACAAATGGAAAACAACCCCAAATCAAACCAAACCAAACGGAACGAGCAGAAACCTTGGCTCGAGCATCTAGGTCGAAAGTGCTTTGTTTTGCAACTCCAGCATGTTTAGTTTTACGCTGCCCCAAACACTCTGAGCTAATTCTGCTCCACACGCAGCATTTTCCTATTAAAACTTTAATTTTCTCCTGATACCGATCTCCCACTTCTGTCCTTCCACTGACATTTGCCTCCCAATGAGCGCTGCCCTTTACCACGCTGCTGCTGGACGGAACAGAATCAGGCCCCCCGTCTTCCTGCTTAATGTTTCTTGCATTTTATTAGTGGTAAAGTCTTCTGTTATTACTCATACCAAATTACCTTGCTTAGAAGCACAGGATTTGCCTTTTGCATTGCAATTGTTTCAAGGCTTTTAATAGAAAAGGAAAATAAATTCTACAGAAAGAAGAAGAAGAAGGGAAAAAAGCCCCAAACCTTGGAAATGTCCTTTCATTTCACAGTTAGCCCAACCAACCAAGACTAAGGAAAACAGAGACGCTTATTTTCTTCTCTGAAAAATCTAGTAGTAAAAAGTATTTTTACAAAATATTTTAATGCTTCTAGTGTGTTATTTTTCTAAGTCAAAATAGCTAAGCTAAATCTTTCACCATAGCCCTTTAATTCGAAAGCCAGGGGAAATTTTTTTCATTAAACCTCTGGACGGCTTTGTTTAAAATATGAAATCAAGTAGCTCCATTTCCTGTCTTCTAAGGAACAGTAAATCAAAAAGAGTACGTTCTCCAAAAATACAGTAATGGTTCTATTAAAGAGCTTGACAGTTTTGAGCCTCACCTTGCATATTGCAACATACGTGTGAGCAAAAATAACAGAGTAAATAGGGGAGGAAATGACCTGCCAGTTTTAACCCATAAAAGATGCATCCTTCTCATGAAAGAGATGGGGGTTCAGCCCCCAGGGACGCCAGACCCTGGGGTGCAACTGAGATGGCCTTGGAGGGAGAGGAGAGGCTGCCCATCACCGAGCCCCTGCCTTTTCTGGCCCCTTCAGAAGCAGAACTTTGAAGGGAGTCCCGATCCGCCTGGCACCGGACGCAGCGGTAACCGCAGCGTGAGCACGACAGAGCTGCCCAGAAAAGCCCGGGCTGGGAGTGAGAACCCCATGGGCGTGTGAGGAACCAGCGCATGGAAATTCCTTGCCCAAACTGGTGAGTCAAATTGTAACATACCCCGTTTAAATATTAATGGTTGAACTTTCCTACGGGGTTTGCCAACTTGCTTCCACGCCGTAACTTTCTACTCCGGGGGGGGAATGCCGCAAAGCAGCGGCGGCTCTCGCTGTTTGAATGGGGACTGGTGCAAAAACGCCTTATTGGAGCGGGGAGGAAGAGGCGTCTCCCTGACCTGCCCCGTCCCTGGCTTTTGAACGCGTGCCCGTGCTCGGCGGCACGCGCTGCCCATCCTCCCCGCTCTGCCCATCCTCCCTGCTCTGCCCATCCTCCCCGCTCTGCCACGGCACGTGCGTGCCAGCTAACGAGGGACAGACTGCGCAACGGCTCGGCCCCGCGTCCCGCCGCCAAACCAAGGTGTGAGTGCTAACGACCTTTTTGCAAACGATGGCTGGCAGGAGCGCCCGCCTTGGCGAGTAACTCTGTCATCTTCCCTCCCACGGAGGTTCTTTTTTTTTTCCAGAGTCGCTCGCAGTTCTGCTATAAACAGGACATTACTCACCAGCTCTGTATCCTCTGAGTGCATTTAATTAATGGAGACTTCAGTCGGGGTACCCAGTCCCACAGGCAACCAACACTTTCAAATCCCTTTGAACTTTTGTCTAAGCAAGGCTGAGAGGTTCCCGCGTCCCCCCCCCCCCCGCTCCGCGCTACGGACTTGTAAACAAAAATATTGTTTATACCTCTGTCATTATTTCTAAACGAGTTTTAAGCAAACAAAAACCCCAAAGTGCTGGGAAGCCGCAAGCCCAGCAGCGGGGTGGCCCGGGGAGCGGCTCTGCGGGGATGGAGGCTGGTGGTGGGGCAGGAGGTTGCCCAGTCGTCGTCACATCCAATGAAGCGGCGGGCACAACGCTCCTGCTGCCCGGCTCGGGACAGTGGCCGAGGGAAGGGATGGCGACGTTCAGGATCATAGTGGTGCTGGACCATCTCGCCCTCCTCCTCCCCACCGCCCCGACGAACGCTGTCTCCTGGTCCTGCACAAGGGGTTAACTGCAGGCTCAGGAGAAGGGTTTCAGATGATGAGGAACATAGCCAGCGATCACAGCCACGGTGAAGGCTTGCAAATGCGAGCGAGGCTGCAATTTTCAGAGCTGGAGCAGTGAGATATTTTTATAAATACATAAATCTTTTCAAGGAAAAACAAATATAGAGGAAAGAATGTAAACATTATTGTAAAATGCATAATAAAATGTCTGTTGTTTGTTAATTTTGCTCCTTATTATCCAGTCTAGCTGTACCACCGATGTTGAAACATTTGCCTTTTTTTTTTTTTTTCAAAAACTCCCTTATTCATTTAAAAATAGTTTCCTGCATGTTATATGAATAAGCAAAACCTAAGGTCCTAAATCCAGGAGAACTTTGAAGTATGAAACCCGTGGTCTATGGGAACTATGTTTTCATTAATCAAAGTAGATGTTTCTAAAGCCATCAGATTTATCATGACTGGATTTCATATGTGAAACCCAATATACACACAGACATACACTGCTTGTCCTTTTGGATTAGTTCTGACCTTTTACTCTCCTTTCTGAAGGATCTGCCTTTCCTCAGAGCAAGGCTGCCCTGTTTTACCACTGCATCAGCCAAAGGAGCCTTGACAAAGTACGTTTTCAACTCTCTGCTTTCTGTGTCTGAGTACGAGTCCGGGTTAAGGTCAAAACATAAATGATTAAGTATATTTATTAAACTCTGCCTTTGCCTTGAATGCTCCCTGCGACTCCGTTTGCGTGCCATCCGAATGGCAGTTGCACACCAGCCCCTACTGGTAATGCACCTGGCCACCAAACGAGGGACCCCAGTGCCACCGCAGCCCCGACGCCGAGCCCGGGGCTGGGAAAGCTGAAGGAAGCCCCCCCAGAACCCCTCGAGCATCACCAAGGGCTCCTGCAGCCCTGGCCGAGCTCTTGGCTTCCCCAGAGGCACGGGGGTTAGCAAAAGGACAGCAGAGAGACGGGACGGTTTAACAACTGGAGGCAGGATGTGACATCCATCCAAAGCAGGACTTAAAAGATAAAACACACATACAAAAAAAATCTTGCACTTGGTGTTGCAAGGGAAATTTACGCCGCGGTTTTGTGGTACCAGGAGAGCAAGACTTCATCATCCTGCTCAAAAGACCAAGATGCTGGGGCAGAGGCAGCTGCCACCGTGCCGCGGGCACCGACAAGGAACTTGCAGCCCGACTACAACCCCAGGGCAGTGAAAAATCAGATGAGTGCATTTGTATGCCTTCTGTAGCACTGTATGCAATTTATTTAGCCGTCTAAAAGCAAAAAGAGATGGAAACTACAGTATAACTGGATGCTATTAAGATTCTAAAAACAAAATATCCCCTCATAATAAAACTAATTTCCAAGGGGAAAAAAAAAAAGTTGCTTCCCCCTCACTCCCCTTCAATAGCAACATTCTTGCATATTTTAACTCTTTACAGCTTTGCAGAATCAGAACGCCTGGAAAAAATCAGGAATGCTATGATCAGCCCCAAGTCCCCTCAGAGATTAACATTTCTTTACATTTAATCCTGACATAAAGTAGAGTGTCCTGAAGAACAGAGAGCTCTGCGCAAAGTCGGGGCAGTCGGGGTCACCAGGTACGACTGCACAGCGAAAACTCCACCTGATGTTCTTTCAACCTCTAGGTCTGGAAATTTCATTAAAAAAGGATTCACTACAGATCTTCAGCACTTCTTAGTTTTTGCAAGGTTGGAAATGTTTTCTTGTGGTATTCGCATACTTATAATTCTCAGTCCTGGTAAAAATTAGAAAATCCAGTCACTTTTTCTTTTTTTTTCCTTCCCCCTAGTAAAGTTTCCCCCTCTCTGAAGATCTACGACTTAGTTAAGCTTACAGTAAGATGATGATTGAGATTTTCAAGAACGCCTACAGAATTTAAACACACAATGAATTCCACTAAATCTCAGCGGAGGCTTTTTCTTGACGAGTCTTTACTTTGTTCTACTTCTCATCTGAATAGAGGCTGTGACTTGATGATGCTGAAGCCTTTGTATTGGTTTCACAGGGAGAAGTTGTGTAAGATGCAGGGAGGATACATCTGGGATTTCTGTGACACTACATGATACTTATTTACTTATTTGTTTATAGGCCAAGTCGTTTCTGGGCTCTTTGGAAGAGGTTTGCAGGCATACCCTGTCTCAGCGAGGCAGAAATATGCCAATTCCACTGGAGGGACTTGAATAATATATTACTTCCCTTAAGAAAACAGCAAGGTTTATCTTGCTTATTATCAATCCCGTGGCATGTGCAAACGCACATATAGATGCACGTACAAAGGACACGCAGCGGATTAGAAAAGGCTCATATTAACCCACAAGTAAGGAAAGATCTGACAACTCATTGGGGTTTTCTGGATAACTAAGCTCTTATGTTACACTTTCAGATGCAAGTGTGGATTTGTCATACTGCTTGAGAATTAGTGGTAACTGCCTGAGCCAAGGAATTTAATTCTGATTGTTTCATTTGAATGACAAAAAAAAATCTCAGCGTTGAAAAAACATTGGAACTGTGCAATATGCTAATATATCACTCACGCTGTAACAGGAGACTCTTTCTTGTGTAATAGAAACAGAGAGTGTAATGCTTGGAAGGGACAAGTTCATCTTGGGTGCAGATCTGCTGCAGCTGAATGGTAGGAGATGAGGGAACTTCAACCTGCTGCAAAGGGGGGGTAAAGGCTTCCCCATCCTAGTCCCGCCTGGATGGCGGTGCCCAGAAGGGATGGATGTTGCCCAGCAGGGATGGATGTTGCCCAGCACACCACCCCAAGCCCTGCCTGAGCATCCTTAACGTCCCCCTGCTCAGCAGACCCTGTCTGCCCGAGTCAGAGGCTTCCACTGGGCTTCAGGGTAGTTTCTTCATTAGAAGTAATATACACAGAGAGAAAAGTTCACAAAGAAGGGGAGATAAAGAGGAGGTTTCTTAGTGGCTAGGAGGAAATTTGCAGAAAAGAATCTGTAGGAAAGTGGCCGAGCAGCCACTGAAGCTCCAGAAATGTGAAATTTGGTTTATATCCCTAGCAAATGGTTAAGAATAAAACTGAAATACTGTTTGCATTTTAAGAGCAAATGTTTCTCTGGTCTCACACTACCTTTTCCAGATGAAACTTTTCACAAGCCAGCTGACATATAAACAGAAACCAAAATATTTTCCTAAGGTGCATCACTAATCCCACTCAGGGCCTCTAACTTGTAATTTATTTGTCTTACCTCACTATGAGATAATGTACGTGGCGGTTCCAAGCTACTGTCTAATAACTACTTGTACACAGGATAAATAAATCTCACTTGCACAAACCAGGCACTCGCTGTGTGTTTGGGAAGAGCTCGTAGGGTACTTCCTATTTTCCTCCCCAGCATGTGCCTTGCTATCCACCTATGGTGTAACTGGCTTTTCCTTAGAGAGTAACAGAGGAGCAATGACCTTCTGATGCTTTCTGTAGCAAACTTCCCCGTGTCAACATTCAATTTATTAGGGTTGTAACTAATGCTACATGCACAGCCTGCTGTAATCACAACTTCACAGAATGGTAGGGGTGGGAAGGGACCTCGAAAGATCATCTCGTCCAACCCCCCTGCCAGAGCAGGACCACCTAGAGCAGGTCACACAGGAACCTGTCCAGGAGGGTTTGGAACGTCTCCAGAGGAGACTCCACAACCTCCTTGGGCAGCCTGGGCCAGGCTCTGGCACCCTCACCGTGAAAAAGTTTCTCCTTATGTTTCCATGGAACCTCCTGTGTTCCAGCTTGCACCCGCTGCCCCTTGTCCTGTTGTTGGACATCACTGAGAAGAGCCTGGCTCCATCCTCCTGAGACTCGCCCTTTACATATTTATAACCATTAATGAGGTCACCCCTCAGCCTCCTCTTCCCCAAGCTAAAGAGCCCCAGCTCCCCCAGCCTTTCCTCAGCAGGGAGATGCTCCACTCCATCATCTCTGGGGCTCTGTGCTGGACTCCTTCCAGCAGTTCCCTGTCCTTGAACTGAGGGGCCCAGAACTGGACACAGTATTCCAGATGCAGCCTCACCAGGGCAGAGCAGAGGAGGAGGGAACCCTCTCTCTACGTACTAATCACACCTGCCTTCCCTACAGGTATTTTAACATAGTTCACAATCAGCACAAGAAGGATTTGGGTTTTAAACCAGAGTGGTGGGAAGGTCTGTGTTACCTGAGCGGCTCCCGTAAGGACACAGCATCATTAACATCAGGACCTCGTTTGGAAATTGATTCTTGCTACTTAATTAATTGACAGACCAAGATCAGGGAACAGAAGGGCGATTGTAAAGCACACCAAGAGGGCCAAGCTCTTAGCCGAGGCAAAAAGAGCTAGCAGCACTAATATAAAGAATTTTACTGCTTACATCAGGGAAGAGCTGGAATATCAAGGTTTAAGTAAAGCACTCAAGGTCACTGGGTAAGTGTGTGATGGGGCTGCCCAGAAAGAAATCTTCTGTCCGAGCACAACCCAGTGCAACAACCGTATCTTCCCAGAGGGTGTGAAAACACGGACAGGACCTCCAGAGCTACCGAGTCCTTCCCTGGCCCGGCAGCAAATCCCAGATACCTTTCCATTAGCTCTGGAATTTTTGGAAATTGCTCGCTCTAAGTGTCTAGATCTCTCCAAGAACACTAGGAAAATGTGTTTCCTTAAGGACTACAGAGAAATTTGAAATTTTATGTTCAGAAAATAATAAAAATTGAAAAAAGCTTCAGCTTGTTTCCTTCTAAGCCTTCCAAGTCCAGGAAGATAAATTCTTTTGGCCCAATTCTGAGTTCATTAAAAGCATGTGCCAAGTTGCATGAGTTAGTTATCTAAGCTCCAGCAAGGACTGGACCTCCAAAGCACTGAAATCTCTGGTCATAAGCCAGCTTAAGCATATACTTAATTTTAAGCATGCAAACAGCCACAGTGACTTCAGGGGTAGCGTGTATATGTATATTTTATACATATATATATGTTGAAAGTTAAGTGTGTGCTTAAGTGTGCTGCTGGAGGACTTGGTGACTCACAGTACCAAGGTCTGATCTCCTACCAAACCCTGTCCAGGAGAGAGATTTCACTCCAGCCAGGCAAGCTTTGGAGAGGACAGGCAGAACCCAGCTGGTCAGGAGCCAGCAGACCCGTCCTCGCCGTCTGAAGTTTTCCTCTGCATACATTGAGGAGGTTTTGCCCTTGTCACTTATATTATCCATCAGACATCTGGTGGCTGGATAAGGCAGAGCGACATTGCAAGGTGAGATGATGGAGTGAAAAAATGATTGCAACTGGCACGTCCTAGCCTAAGGCTTTCGGTCATTTAACTCATCTCACTCTCATCCTTGGTGAAGACTGTACTCAAAGGGCAGGAGATTTACCCTTCCACATGCCTCACGTTTGCACTTGGCAGTCTGCAGTAGCAGCTCCAAATGCAAACAGGAGTTAGGCAAAGACGGCTCACCATCCAGGGCTGAAAGCAAAGCTGTCAGGAATAAGCAAGAGCTACTTAAAATAAAAAGTCGTACAAGGACTTCGGCTGCCTTGGCCAACACCACCGGTTTTTCACTTGACAACGACACTCTGACCTTCGTTAATGGCAATCACAAAAAGGGACTAGAAGGGTGTGCCTACAGGGCCTTGTTCTTATGGGGAACAAATGAAAATTAAAATTTTTCTAGCTAATGTCCTTGGAATTTCTCTGGTTTCTCCCATCAGATCACTGCCTACGAGAAAGCTCCCTGGGACGTGCAGGTTTTTCAGTAAACGGTGGATGACCTTTTGGGAGCAGTTAAAGTCACTGCTCAGCAAAACTGCTTGGCTTCAGATAGACAAAGCTGATGAACACCAGGGGAGGTGCTGACCAAAGGGACCACTCCAGATCCCCCATCCTCTGCAGGCTTCTGGCCTGCCAGCTGCTGCCCATGAGGAACTGCCCCACTGCTTCAGCCGCACATGTCCATTGATGCCTCTGAGATAAATGGATCTCCCAGAAGCAGAAAAGGACAGAAGTGGGTTCATCAATCCGAATAAATGCAAAAATATCAAGGGTAGGAGGAAAGTCTGACAATTCACGCTGTGCCATTAATTTATGCTCTAACTTGGAAGCACATGAACTGGATTTTTACAGTCCATTTTCTTTTTTCTTCCTTCAGTATAACCCATCTTGGAGCACTGATGGCATGGACATGATTTCCTGTGATTTATGAAGCAATGCAACCCGTGTGACCTAATTTGGGATCAACCATTCAACCTGAAGCTACCCAAAACTCAAACAGATCAGGTACAGAGAGCGGGATGAAGGGTGTCTGGAAGTCCAAATCCTGGTGCCCCAAATTATTGCCTGGCCCCACAGAGACAGCTGACACCCAGAGATGGAGCCGTCTCATTATGCACAGCCCTGCAGGGAGGAAAAGCCCATCTCTCCCCAGGGTTCCCACCATCTAAAAGCTGGTACCATGACCTTGTAGGATGCCATACTTAGATCCTCCTTGTGAAACTAGCTTTACTCCACATGAATAGTTTGATGGCTATAATCATGCTGCTTGCCAAGGCAAGACGGATTCCAAGAGCTGCAGACTACCATTCTTGTGGACAATAAATATTCCACTTAAATTATAGCTGGTCCATATTTGAAAGGATAAACCTGCTACTAATAACTAGGAATCAAAAGAGAAGATTCCAATTTTTATGCCAGAAAGCTAACAAAAATCTTCAGTGTGTTATAAACAAGTATCTATCATTATAAACCCGGTTCAGCACGTAAAAATCCAAAGATGGAGTTTATTGTCTTTAATGGCTGAGCAATGACAAGTGTGTTTGGTTGAAAAGGAATTTAGCAAGAAGTAGTTCTGTACAAGAACCAAAATCAGTCTTAAAAGAAGAGAAAATCACTGCCGGCAGTTTTACAGAAGAACGAAGCTGCCGTGAACTCTCAGAGTGGGGCTGATCACAAGTTTCTGGGGGATTTAATATGGAAAAGAAATCTGATTATTGAGGAGAAGCCTGTAACTAAGGTAGAAGCTGATCCTACACCTTTTCCAGTCAAAAATGACGGGTGAAACTACCAAGGTTTTGCCGAGGGGATTGCTTCCTGACAGCCTGCTGAGGAGCTGCCTCCCTTTTGTCAGCAGAGTGATGAGCTGCGAGCCCATCGGAGCAGCCCCAGTCCCAACCTTGTGTCCCAAAGATTGTCCCATCAGAGCAAACCATCCGCGAGCAGGCTTGGCACAAAGCGACAGGAGGCAAAACTTGCTTTAAAGCCACAGAGAAGCAAACCCAAGGAGGTGAGGAAGAGGGTGCCAGGTACTGGCTAATGAAGATACGAGAGGGGTGCACCAGTTCTGATGATGTGGCTCTTGTATGTGCAAGTGGAAGTATTTCCTACAGTGGGCAAGCTCAAAGGTGGAAGCTGTCCAAGGGGAATCTCTCAAAAACCCTGGACAGCAGCAAAAAAATGTGACAATAAACTTGCCAAATGTTTTAGTGCTCTGCTGAAAGATCAAGGTGAAAGGAGGCTCTACGCTGGAAGCCTTGGAACAAAGACAGAATTTCCTGGAGCGGAGCACGGAACTGTTCAAACAGCAACCCATCACCTCAGTTGTGAACTGAAGAAATAACAATAATAACCTTACAGAGAGAGAAGACAAAGGGGGCGAAACGAAGTCAATTCTTTTGCCAGTTCCAGGTACACTGACTCCCTATCTGCAGATTCATTTAAACCAAGGAAAGAGGAAAAAAAAAAAAGTGGGACATGAGATGAAGTAAACAAAATATTTCTAAGTACAGTTAAGTGACCAGACTGGAAACGTATCGTGGGAGAAGTTAACTTTTCCTAAGCACACAAGCATTACCTTTGACACATTAAAAGGTCAACAGAGGCACCAGCAGTTTCATATATGGAAAATAGATTCAAAAGGTATGTCAGAGCACGTTCAAAGCACCGAGGGAGACGGTGGTGCAGCTCTGGTGTCTATCAAGCCATGTTTATTGATGTTTTTGCTAGAGGAGGCAAGGTTTGGGAACATGGATCATAACACCATTTTTATACCCTATAAAAGTACACTGCGAAGTGATGAGAAATGGGGATCGTTGAGTTGTGCCAGGCAAGTCCATTACAAAAAAAGGAGAGTGCTTTTTCGTGAGGCTTTTTACAACGCAGAGAGTAATTCTTTTCTTGCTGTGAAAAAAATTGGGAACCCTCCAAAGCATATGTTTCACAAATCTCCAAAAAGTGGAAACCGAGATTCCGAGAAGTGTAGGAGGTGCAGTGTGAGAACAGAAGTTCAGGACCAGCTTCCTGCGTGTCCCACGCTGAGGACAGCCAGGGCAGGGACCAGCCCAGGACCTCCGCTAGCACACTTGCAGCCCGTGCAGGGGCTGCCTCCCCAGGCTGTTGGACTCAGAAGTGATCTTAGGACAGGATTTGGGACTGCACTGGAAGCTGGTTATCCTCCCTGCGACCACAGCAGCTTTTGTTTAATTGCATTCAAAACAGGAGGCAAAACCCGAGGTGTTTAGGAACACCTACATTTTCTGCTTAATTGAGCAGAGAACTGCCTTCTCATTCCAAGTGGAGAATTAGCATCTTAGCACCTTGTTTCTCCAAGACATTTGACCTTTGTAGCTCTACAAACGAAGACACTGGCTAATTTTCATCTAGTTGGACGCCGTTCGGGAACTACCGAGGAAGTGGGATAAGTTGGAGCTGTTTTGGTGAAATATTTAAACTGCAGAGTTGCCACTGAGCTGAAGGCACCTTTTCTCCAGGCCCCTGAAGCCCTGCCAGGGTGCAGCAGAAAGAAGGTCAAGAGATAAAAAAAGACCTTCCAGTGGATAATTCAATCTTTTTCGTGCCAACTCTGAAAGTCAGTCCCAAATCCGTGCCTGTATCTAAACACGGGACGAGGAAAAGCATCACCTAAAGAGGTTACATCCATATGATCTCCTTCGGGTAGATGCAAACAAGGCTGCAGGGATTTCCATACCGAAATAGTTCCCAACACGCTCCGAATACTGTGGAAACCAGAGGGAATGGAGATAGGAAAGTAACTCTCCAAGTTTATGTCTGAGTCTTCTTGATACCTCTTTGACCAGCCCCAGTAAAGTAATTTGTCCATCCCATGGCTTAGTTTCTCCTCCTGTGTAAGAGGCACGAGACAATACAGCTACTTGACTTCAGTCTTCCTAAAACAAACTCCTGAGAACGCTGAGGTCTCAGTAGCAAGTCAGTGCATATCACTGCTCACAACAGACCCCCTGTAGCTAATAATATGACTTTGGAACACCTCAAAAATCCAAACCAGATGAGGGCTGTGCCCATCTACATCAAAAAGCTGCCGTTTTTCAAACCATCCTGTCAGGTCAGAAAGCCTGCGAGGTCTAAGTTTCCGTGGGCTGTAGCATCAAAGGTTTAGAGGCAGGTTTAGAGAACCCATCCTAATACTCACAGCAGTGAAGATTAACAGCCAAAGCTGAACTGGAAATCTCACTGTTCATAAAGAATGAAATTCATCTCCATGCTGAGAGCAGGCGCAAGGCCAATGTACCATTTAAGACCCATTTTCAGGGCTTAGTAAGACATAAGTGGTGCGCAGACCTTGGGCTAGCCTTTGGCACGGGAGGGGATTTTACCCATAATAAACTAGCAAGAGCCTATAATGCAAATTTCTGCAGGACCTTTGACAGGATGACAGCTACAGAAACATAATAATCCAACAGACTTGTAACCACCAAGTCCACCTACTCTTCTCATATAAATAATAGGTCCAAGACAAAGGAAGTGGAAATTAGACGCTTGTGGTGAACTGCAGAGAGCCAAAGCCCTTATAAGATACCCAGTACTTACATCTACACTTAATTAGGAGTGAAACTGCAGACATGAGACCTCAACATGTGGTATTCACATGCGGGCTCAAAAATACTGTCAAAGCCAGTTTTCTTACGGGTAAAACGCTGAGGATAGGATGCAGAGGGGAAAGTCTGGAGATGCCTGATTGACAACCCCAGCACACACTGTGCTCGACCGACACAACCCCAGGGGCTGCTCCTTGCCCTCGCACCCCGTGCAAGCCAGGCAACTACAGCCAGGTCCCGAGATGCCTGCTGTGTGTACTGATCGAGCAGTTAAACCTAAACAACAAGGAATCTGAAATTCAGATGTTAGTGTCGAGACTAATAGGAAACAGGATGCAGCTATAATGCAAATACCGTGGTCCCAAATTCTGCTCTCGGTTACGACGCAGCAAGCCCAATATGAGCGCAGGGAAAAACCATTCTGGTGTTCATTAATGAAGAATTTTGTCTCGTAGACTTAAAAATAAACTTATAGTTTTTTTTTTTGACCCTATGTAAAATCACAGTGAGATTTTTTTTTCAAGGAATAGGCATAAAATTGCTTGTTATCCTGATACTACTTGACTTCAGAGATGCCTACAACAGAGTCAGGGTCTACTGGTGAAATCCCAGTTCCACCAAAACCAATAGGAGTTTTGACAAGACATTCAGGGTCTTGGGTATCACCCCAAATCTTTAAAGGAATGTAATTTTCTGAAGAGAAAAATACGTTAAGCCACAAACAAACGCTTTTCTACAGGTATTTTGAGCAGATTTGAAAGAAGGCATCTACCTAAAGAGTGCAAATACGTGGATGTCTCACGCTGCGTAGAGACAATTCATCATGACTGATTTCTACAACACTGTAGTGATTTGGACGAGCTCTCTATGAACAAAACCAGAGACATCTGCAAATCGGATTTTAAATCTTTTTTTTTTTTTTTTTTTTTTTTTTTTAAAAAAACCAAAATGATTAAAAGTTGAAGAAACACTTCCATATGGAAGAATCTTACCCCAACAGGTCACCACAAAGACACTTCAAACACAATAAAACAGGAAGTGCTAAAAAAAGCATAGCAGCTCACAAAATCCCCCAGAACCTTTTCCACAGAAAAAAAATATATGTCACCCTGGGTAGAAAAACCATTTGGCAGTATAATGTGTCTTTAATCTGCTCAATTTGCTTATTATAGTAAAGGGTTAGAGGAATTTTCAAGCAGTGGCCAAAAATACTACAACGATATCCTCCCCTTGAAAAGTCAACTTAAAGTGAATTAACTTCTTCAACTTCAATATTTCAAAGTTGAAAGTCCCCCCCCACCAAAAAAAGAAAAAGGCTCCTGTCCACGAGGGATGGTTTAACTGCTTCAGCCCAGGAGCTGGGGTCGCTCGCCCACGCCGGGCTGCGCTGGGCACCCGCGCTGCTCCCGAGGCAGCCCTGCGGCGTTCGCAGGAGCCGAGCAGCAAACACCCAGCTGAGCTTCTTACGTGGCTCTGATTTGACTTTACACGGGCAAAAACACTTGGAGGCACCACGGAAATAAAACATCCTGATCTTCCTCAGCACTAATGGCCGCACGCGCGGGGCTGGGAGCGCAGCACAGAGGCGCTGCTGGCACCAGAGCCAAACTCAGGATGACCTGACATCAGAAACAAATTGATTCTGAGCCTATCGATTTGCTAAATTGCTTATTGGGTTTGAGAGCCTTTAAAAAAAACAAGGTAATAGTTTGAGGAGATGGATATAACCCAGAAAAAACACCTCTGGAGACGCACGTTCCTTTTGTGCCCACCCTCCCACAAGCGGGGCACAGGGTTTCAGTTAACCTTACTCCTGATCTTCTTAACTCCACTGACTCAAGGATTTGGTCACGTTAAACCCGATCATTTATCAAAACCCGATGTCAATTTTCCAGGTTATTTACAATTAGAAAACTGCACACGACCAAGTTTCACCCGCCCGTGGCACCGAACCGGGGGCGATGCCAGCAGCATCCCTCCTCCTGGCTGCCTGCACTGCAGAGATGCCTGGAGGAAGCCAAGAAAGATAATAAGAGGAAAATGTAAGGAAATCAAGGCTGTCTGCTCTTGATATTTAATATCCATGAGTTAAAGAAAGAAAGGTGCAAAAAGCTTAATAGTATTTGTGGCTGAAATTAAAACTTTGAAAGAAACTTATAGTGAACAGCAATGTATGCAATGACATCTGGGACTGTAATCAGCAAACTGCTTTCAAGAGCTGCCAAAGCAAACAGCCAAATAACAAATCCACTTTACAGATCATCAATCTGGTCGGGCACTTGCCAAGGTAAATAGTACAAGGCTGAAGTTTGCTTTGCAAACCAGTGAGCTGGGAGTTTAGCAAGGCCTGCTTCCAGGACAGCAATGCTGGGGCAGGGTCCTCGTAGGGCTGGCAAAGAAAAAAGTTCAACAATTCAATATTCAGACAGTGATTCGGGGTGCGTAGGAACATGAAGTATAACCAACTTCAGGGATTTAAAAGAAAAGGAAAAAAAAAAAAAGGGATTCAGGTCCTGTTCATAACTCATTTCATGATGACGACTATTAACACTGGTACAACTCAAACCCAAACCCGCAGATAAAGCAGAGTTTACTGTAACGCTGCTCTGCAGATTGGGCAACATTTCATGGGAACTCCAAACCTAAGACTGAAAAAAATTAGTAGGAAATGAACCTTCTTTTATTTTCAAATGAGATAAAATCTGGCTCCAACTACCATATTTTACATTTTGGGGAAGAGGATATAAAACATCAAACAGTGATTTTTTTTTTTTTCTTTCATTATGAATGCAAGAAAGATAATTTATGGCGGCTGCAAAACATTTATTTAAGAAGTAAAGCCTTTATGTTCTGTATACAATTTATAGGGCCATAAAAGAAAGAAGTGAAACAACTGCAGCCATAACATGTGCATTTATGAATAATAACTGTAAGTCCGTTTTGTTAAATAAAACTTCTGCTTCAGAGTTTATTCTCCAGTTGATTGGGAAATCCTCGAGTGCAATCTCAGATTTGTTTAAAGTTACACTCTTGGCTAAAGAGAAAAAGGGAGTTCAAGGCAAAACTGCCTGGCAGCGCACGTCAAGAACTGAAGAACAGCACGATGCATGCATGGTATTTTTTTTCAGCTGGTGAGAGACGGCGTATTCCTGGTGGAAATTGCCTCAGCTCTGACTTCAAGTGCAAATATTTGATTTTTGCTGTAGCCAGGCGGGAGCGTTGCGACACGGAGAGCGCGCAGCCCCCAGCCGGGCCGTGCCGCATATGGCTTCTCGCTCCCTCACCTCGCAGCCAGAGAGAAATGGGCTCTTTCCCTGATTGCAACCAAAAGCCCCGTTGCTTAAGTGCTGTGTTAATAAACATAAACCAAATGTGATGAAATTGGCCCAATATTTACTGCAAGAAAGGTGACTATTAGCACAGCTGTGACATGACGTGGATGCACGGGCTGGGGCTATACATCCATGTGAGCAATTAAACGCAGTTAGCCCCTTTTTTTTTGGCATTAATTTGCCATTTACCCTGGGGAACGTGTGGTCCTGCAGGTGATACATCTTTTCAGTGCTCAGGAACCTGTGCTGGGGTTGTCTCCAGCCACTTTCAGGCTCCATATCCTACAGCATCAGCAGTCCCCTCCCTGTACCCTACGGTTTGAGCATCGTCACCTGGTTCTCAGTTATGGTTAAGTGCCTCAAACAGTTACTCTGAGAATTTTAGCTAATCAAACCATGATGAAGCATGGGAACAATTTAGAGCTGTAGTTGGAAATAAGTAAGTGGATCCCCCACAGGCACAAAAAAAAATTTCTGATGACGAATCTTTCACGCTAATCAAGAGGTCCTGTATTCGTAATGAGTCGAGTCTCACGAACGTCCGTACGGTGGGGCCAACTTCCCAGCGGGTATTTATGGCACAGCCTGCTTTGAAGGGCTCAGGCCTCCACTCCAGAAACAGTATTTCTCTCTTTTCCTACCCCCCAGCCTCCAAAGAGCACGCTGCCTTCCACCCAAGCCAACGCTGCTCTTCCGCATCACCCGCCGCGATGCCAACCCCCCGCGTGCGCAGCTCTGCCCGGCGACTGCTCACCAGTCACCCTTCCTTCCATGCCAGCTCTTAACGAGCTAATGCTGACCCTCAGCTTCCCTTGGTGAGACGTTGGGTTTATGTGGATATATTCTATTTTGAGGAGGGTTTTCTACTTCTGTTACGCTGAAAAACCCCAGCATCTGGTCTCACAACACAAACAGATATGGCTACCCTAAACACTGAGCTTTCAGAGGCTTGGCAGGATCCCTGATCCGCGCCGCGAGGAGCTGCCGGTGGCCAAATACGCTGATAAAAAGGATGTGTAACTCCTCAACACTATCCATGATGGAAACAACTGCAGCTCTCACTGGAGGTCAGGACGCACACGAAAACAAGCCTACATGTGTAGCAGATTACAACAAACACATGGCCAAGATGGACTCGACAGATCAAATGTTGGAATCGTATGATGACACATGGAAAAGTGGAGTTTAGCAGGGGGAAAAAAGCAACTGAGAGCCCACATGTTCAATTAGCGAGATACAAAGCTTTTGTTGTATACCAAAAATAGCAAATAAAAGTCTGTTGTCATTTTTGGATATCCAGATGTGTTTCATTTCCAGCTTCACATCTGAACGTGTGGACCTGCCTGAAGATGAAAGAGAGGAAAGTGTGGCAATGGCTGAAGGGTATAATTACATCAAAACTCTTCCTTCCAAGCAATGGGCGATTACGCTCCCCCGCACCTTGCGCAGCCCAGCCTGAGCACGAGCCCCGGGGCTGGCTGCTTCAGTGGGCTTCAACCTACTGCCCATAGCAGTGGTGGCACCTCAGCAGACATCACCTTCTGAAAAGGATTCCTCCTCCCGCTGACAGTCGTATGGGCTGCCTCTCCCATGTGCCATCAGCTCGATCGCCTTGGTGATGAAATGCTATCCCTACAGGCTACGACTGGAAATTCTCAGTGACCAGTTAAGAAAAATCTCCCATCTTGATTGTGACTTTGAAGTATCTCATCTTTTCAAACACTGGTAAGAGGATCAGGGTTTATACCCCTGAGCACTCACAAAGGGCAGAAGCAAACACCAAGTCACGAGCATAACAACTACTACCTGGCCAGAGACCGTATAAAGAAAACACCAGTCTATAACCAATAAACACAAGTTACTTAGGTAGCACTCAAACAAAACCAGATGGTCTCATCTACTGAGGGTTTTCCTTCTCTCGTTTTTTCGTCTGTCATTGTTTTTGAATTTAAATTATGTCCAAACAAGGAACATTCACCAGTGATGTGACTTCCCAGACGAGGCTTCAGGAGTGCTCCTGTAGTCTGACACGCTGGCTAATTAAGGCAGGAATTTACTCAACCATCCTTTCAAGAAGAAGAGGTGAAACTGTGAATACCACTGACAGCCGAGTAGCACGTACCTTCAACAGAATGCTTGGCTAAGACTCATCCTGGTGGTCACCAGCACCATCTCCAAGCCCACACCTCCCAAGCAGCAATGTGTTTATCCTCCAGGCATGGCTGTGGGGCAGTGTTATTATCTCATTCATAAATGGAAAAACTGAAAGATGCTGAGATTAGGTTACATGCCCAGGATCACCCAAGAAGCCTGTGGCTGAGCTGGGATTAGACCTTCAAGCTCCTCGGTCCTTGCCCAGCTCTTAACCACAACACCATCCTTCCTGAATGCTTTTATGTAGTTATATTTATCTTTACGTAGGGTCATCTTGGCTCCCATTATGAAAAGCACATATGGTTTCCAGTCCTCAAATTGCCTGGGTAAGGGTTAAATATTCAAATATAATGTTATTCCTGGCATTTATGGAAAAGTTTCTCAGTGCCGATTCCAAAATCCCATGGCTTTTTTGGAGCTGCTGCTCTGTATCAGTGAGAGTTATAAACGGGCTTGTCACTGCCATGCCTGCAAATTGATAAAAATGGAGTATTTTAGCCAAAGGATTAAAATTAGGCTAACTGATGAAAATGTGGCTATGCATTTGCATTTGCTAATGTTCTACTATGAATTTTATGATCATATATAACTGGTATCAACAGAGTTACGGGCAGTAGGAAAGCCAGCGAACGCTGCTGCAATAACCTGTGCACACCCAGCTTAATCCCAGGAGCTCAAATTAGTCTTTATCATAAATTCTCCAATCCTAAACCCCCTCCGGATGGCAGCGACCAGCTGCTGTACACGAAAGGTTAATCGAGAAAGAAATGGCACTAACAGCCACCAAAGGTAAGCGAGCACCTCGTACCACCATCACCTCATTGGCACTGCTCCAAAAATGATCACTATAAGAAATGCAAATGGCAAAGCCACTGGTACTTGCCTGTGCCTCGGGGTCTGTTCTGGGCATTGCCTCCACCTGGGTGTGTGGTTAAACACTTTATTCCTGACTCAGCTAAGCCAGAATTGCCGTGCTGTGTCTCACCCTCCCTTTGGTCACACTCAGACTGTTCAAGTAGCCACGTTGGGATCCCAAGAGAGGGGCAGTCGATGCTTGCCCCCCCCGGCAAGGGCTGGAACAGCCAGGTAGCACTGGCACCGCGACTATAGACAGTTGGTTTTACACTCTGGTGTGCATCCCTTTCTGCTACTACTGCTGTAAGTAAAGACCAGAAAGAAAGAGAAAAAAGATATACTATCCCAGTCTATCTTCTAGGTTAGTAATGATGGATGGACTCTGTGTTCAGATCTGATTTTTGTTTCCACTCTGTGTAATGTATAAAGGAATAAAGGGAGTGAGCAATACATCCTGCTCCTGGAAAGCAGGAGACAAGCAATGCCATGCTGGGGCACTGCTGCCAGCACCGTGCACTGCAGATGCGGGGCTCACCCGGCCAGTGCCAAGGGGTCCCACATTGCCCAAGCAGCCACACTGAACCTCCCCCGCTGAACATCAAACCGCAGCCCTGGGGAGGTTTTGTTAGGAGCCAGCACGTTTTGCAGCTCCTTTAGAAAGGATGTGGAAGGGGATCTGCACGCAGTGCTTGGAGGGTACTGATACCCACCCACCGCGAAGGAGAGCTTCGTGTTTCCACCTAGTCTGTACCACGTGCAGGTCTGAGACACCGTGTTGTTTCTGCAACTGTTCCCTTAATTATTTTTAAATAGATCAGCCACAAGATCCATCCAGCCAAAACAAGAAGGAGAAAACACATTCCACAGACCGAAGGCAGTTGGATAAAAATCCTTCCTGTGCTCATTAAATATTGTGTCAGACGTTCACCAGGCACCACACTTTTTAAAGATCTGTCTGTTTACTCTATCATTACTAATATTCAAGATACATTTAAAGTAAATAGGTTAGGAAAGCATTTGATCTCATTGCTATGTAGTGCAGGATCCCAGCGGACTGAATTTCCTGGTAGAGTGAACTATTCTGAAGTTCCTTGAAAACTCAACTTGTTCTCCTCCATTCCAGCACTAACACCAGTGCTGCTCTAGGGGAACTGAGCTGCTGCTGGGAACAAAAGGTCAGTGTGATTTACTTAATAACCTAAAAGCTACGGCCCCGATTCAGCAGAGGTCCAGGAGCTGATGGCAATCATGTTACTCTCAGCCAACACCCAGAGAGGTGGTGGCTGCCCCATCCCTGGCACCATTGCAGGGGAGGTTGGGCAGGGCTCTGAGCACCCTGCTCTAGGTGCAGATGGCCCTGCTCCCTGCAGGGGGGTTGGATGAGAAGACCTTTACAGGTCCCTTCCAACCCAATCATTCTTCTGCAATTCTATGATCACTTGTTAGGGTGTGAGCTCCCACCCGTTGTCCCAGGCAGTACCACAAGTGCCCACTCAGCTGTTTACCTGCCTGGCTCTTTGAATAAAAACCCTGCAAAGCCGCTTAGGTTTAGTGGTAGCTATGGGAACATCCCCTTGGGTACCAAAGTCTGCTTGAAATATTGTTGCTGCCACGTACTTCCCAGCCCTTCCCCTTGTCGCCCATCACCATCCCCCTGCTACAGCGCACGGCATGCTCCGTTCTGCTCACACATGTGTTAAGGAAACATGCTTTACTTGGCCACTGAAACAATGCAAGAAAGGAGGGGGGAAAAAAAACCCCAAACCCACAAACACCAAAAACTTGCAGCAACAGAGCTGAGGGGAAATGAACCATGGGGTTGGAAGGAGAAGGCAGGGTCAGGGAAGGGCTGGGAGCCTCTTAAACTGGCTTTGCTGGGGGATAAGATGCTCATGTAACTACACCCTTATTAGTGTTATTTTTTTAAAGCTGGATCATTTCACAGATCTGCTTTAAAAACATGTCATAAATGAGATCTGCTGCAATGGAACAGTAATATGTGCCTACAGCTGGAGCCTGAACCGAGCTGTGCTAATTTAGGCCAGCTGAAGCCCTGAGCCTCTCTTACCCCAAACTTTGCTTCACCAGTCGGAAGGGGGCAAAAAGTCCTAATTGCCCATTTGCCATTCTTCCCTCAGCTGTGCCCCGCCTAAAAGATTCATTTTCTTGGTACTAAAGATTCAAAAAAATAACTAAACCACCCCCAAAAGCTATCGTTTTAATTCAAGGTTTCATTTCGAAACAGCTGGAAAATTTCCAGAGCTTCAAAGTTTTGCTCCAAAATAGAAAGTACTTACTGCAAGGGATTTGAAAGATCCGTTCTGTTTATTTACTAATTTTGCTACTACCACAATTCCTTTTGAAAATCAACCCTGAGGTATTTCTTGCCATCCATTTCCTGAGAGGAAGGCACCTGCATTTCTCAGCCGCCCTCCGTGCAGGCTGTGATGCTCTGGCAGGGAAACGCCAGGAACGACATAAAGGGATTACCTGGCACTCTTTAACAGGGTGGCAGGGCAGCCCTTCAGCTCTTGAAAGCCCCAACTGCTTGACAAGTGGCAGCAGTACCGAGGAGAGGAGCAGGGCTGGTGTCCCTGCAACCCCAGCTTCCCACCCCAAAGCAGGCAGAGAGGCAGCGGGTGATGGGAGCTGGAGCTGTGCTGCACCAAGACACGGCCCGCGGTGCTGCTGCCCTGCCATGGGACAGGTCCCTTCTTACACACACACCCCTACAGAGGGGGAAGCAAGAAAAATAACACACACAGACTGTCTCGTGAAAGCCTCCGCGTCTTCTCTCTGGAAGAGGCACAACCACAGCGCCTGCCTCTGCTGCAGCATCCGAAGTGCAGCTTCAGGCAGGTCACTTCATCTCAGAAGCTGGTTTACAGCTGTCTCGGCTGCACAGACAGTTCATACCTCCTTGCACTGAAAAGCATAATTCACTAATGCCTATAAAACAGTTGGTGCTTTCCACATGCAAGTGTTAGGAGGAGGCGGGGTGTTGCTGCTCTTTCAAGGAAATGTTCTGCGGCAATTACATTGTGAGAGACACCCCGGCTTTGCCAAATGACAATATTAGGAAAGTATGTAGGCAAAAGCCAAAAGAGAAAACCTTTTCAATTATAATTTTGGCACTTAAGCAACGATTCCTATTTACAAGTTGCTCTGCGAGCTACTCGTGCTCCTGCCGATGGATGCTGCCGGCTCGGAGGGGCTGGGGTTCGCACGGGGCTGGCACCCTCAGCAGGTATCCTATGGGATATGTGAGAGGTACCTCCTTTTTCACAGGAGAAAAATGAGCTGGGGAGGACAGAAGCAGCCCTGTTGCTCCCACAGGATAGCGGAGTAAGCGGGTGATGGAGTCAGGAGTCAGGCCAGGGTCCCCGGCTGCTCACGTGCCACCAACACGACACTGGAGAGACAGTTGGTTTTACACTCTGGTGTGCATCAGAGCAACTTCATTCTCTTTGAAGACTCCTAGAATGTTGATTAGCCTCACTTCTTCTGACCTCCTTGTTCGTATCTGGTAGCTGTTGGTCTAACACTTAAAGATGCTCCAGTATTTATAGGTGTTGTGGTAGCTCTAAGGGATTGAGTGTGCTTCCACTGGCACGCTCCCACCAGCTGCAATGGGAAGTGGCACTATTCCCATAGGAAAAGCAGGAATGTGACCAGGGAGCCTGAATCACAGCTGATGCCTCTGTCACCTGCCCGGGACTCGGACGGGCAGTGGCATCACCTCCCCTGCCTTCACCCACCATGGCGGGGAGGTTTGGTGCTCTGCAGCATACGCCTTTTTGACACATTCTGCGTAAATAATTTATTATGGAGACAGATTAAAGTTACAAGGCATTAAATCTTGCACTTTCAGCTTCACGGAATTTTTCAGTGCTGCTGGGCCTGGGGCTTGTTTTGAGTAGCCCGGAGGGAGAAAAATCCACAGTGCTCCCATGATATATGTTAAAGTAAGCTGCTTTTTATTTCAGTTTGGAAGAAGTTAAGTAAAGCAAACCCTCAGATCTAAGCTATAGGATTGAAGGAACAGGTCGCAAGGACAGGAGGAAATTCAACCATATCCACATAAATGACTTAGTTTTGGTTTCTAAGCCCATATCTGATTAACCAAAGGCTTCCATTTTCATCTAGCGACTGCATTAAATACAAACAGACCTCAATCACCAAGCAAAACCGATAATTACTCTTTCTATCAGTTGAAGCCATCGCTTCCATGCCATTTGGCAGAGACCTTCTCGTGACACCCGCATAATTTGGCATTTTGGGGCAGCAAGAGAGGTGGCAGCAGAGCTGAGAAGCCTCCGTTGGGCAGGCTGCTGCAGCAGCCCCGGGGATGCCTTTGCTTGCGTGGAGAGCCGAAGGCTCGTGTGGCTTTACATCCCCAAGAATCAGCACCGTAAACGTGCGCCACGACTATAAACGCACGTACTAAGGGAAATGCATTCTAAGAAACAATTATACTGGGGGGGACGGGTGATATTTTGTAAATTACTTCGATGAACTTCGAAACGAGGCACTTGGGATCAGGATTTCTCACCATTGTTGCTGAGCTGCAGCACCCGGCCAGAGCAGCAGGGAAGCGACACTGGAAAATTACCGTCTTCTTCCGCAGCTTATGAAAGCCCAGTTCAAGTCTCAATCCACTTCACAAAAGCACCCAAAATACCAACTAACCCGAACCCAACCACACCACGGAATATTCTTCAATTCTGCATTCCAAGAGGCTTCTCGCAGTTGTCATGAGACGGCACTTTTGTTTGTGATCTCAGCAGAGACGCCAAAGCCAGAGCGACCGCGCAGGGCTAGAACTTCAGGCTATTCCTTCCTTCTGAAAATGGTCCCTGCAAAGGTGGGTGAGGGGTGGCCCAGACCCCCCTGACCCACTCCCCTCGCACGCCGCTATCAACGCGGCGCGCTTTCATGAACTCCAAATTCGCCCATTTTAATAAAACATGCTACCCGAGCCATCTGACATTTATTACGCTTAAGCAACATAAAATAGAGAAGAAACATCTCTGACCAGAAACAACCCTTCAACTTGCTTTTATTGCCAAGGTTCTGAAATTCTCTCCTTTTTTTTTTAAAAAATATTTTTTGCCTTCTTCCTTTTCCCTTCCTCTTTGCTAATAACAGTGCCCCCCCCCCCCTTCACCTTGCCTGCTGCAATATTGCAGGAAATTCCCCGAAAGAAACCCTTAATGTGGATGGCAGCTGTGCGGTTTCCAGCTGAACAAGCCTTTCCTTCCAGGGGTCCAGGCTGGACGAACCGTTCCCCTGCCTCGCTCTGCCAAGTTTCCGAGGCTCTCGCCCCCCACCTCCCGAGCTCGCTTCGGTAGCGGCACCGACGCGCCGAGAGAAACGCGCCCGCTCCGGGGAACCCCCCAGCGCCGAGGTGATGCTGCGGGGTGTCCGACCTCGCTCATCTGGGCAGTCCTGCTTCAAATTTGGGCGAGCGGAGGAGCTGTGTCTTTAAGATTGCAACCCTTCGCCCGTGCCCATATATCACCGCTCTGTGCCGCGGTGGCTTTTCTGCCTGCTGCTCAAATTTGTCCAATTAGACACGGCCCCACAGGGTGGAATCCAGTGTGAAATGTGTCTACTGATGTCTGCAAATTAACCAACACAGACATGCTGCTTTAAGGCCTGTAAGTGACAGGCAGAGAAATGCCTGCCCGGGACAAAAGCAGGAGGACTGGCTGCGTAAAAGCCCGGATCAGCCTGTTAAGGGATTCCCAGACTCAGCTAGGTAAAGTGTGTGAGCTGCCGCGGCACTTCGCACCTCAAGCTGTGCTGTCTCACACCACTGACCCCTCCATGGCGACATAAGTCTCAAGAAGAAGCCAGGATTATCTGTCTAAGAGTCTTACGTGTGTCATGTAAGGTCAGGTGCCAACTGCAATGTAAATTAGTAGTTAAGAGTATTGGTAGCTAGACAGATGCTGGGAGCCTCAATTAGAAAGAAAAGTCAGATTATAAGTAATTAAGAGATACAAAAAATGCTTCAGGGGCTAAATACCTAAACTGCCTCCAGAGTATTTTTTTTTTGAATAAAGCGTGCATTCCTGAGCTCTCCCAGCTTCTGCCTGAGACATCTCTGCAGACTCCAAAGCTGGTCCCCGTGCAGACAAAATTCCATGGCACGATGGTGTCAGAAGTACCAGGAGGGGAATTACAGCACTGGGGCAGAATGTGACCCAAGGCATAATTTTGACTTCAGAGCTTCTAGAAAAGGGGGAGTTTTTTCATCTTCTGCCATAAACGAGTCTAATGGCTTTTGAAATATGTCTGTAATTCACGGACTTCTAGTTTCGATATGGTTAAAGAAGAAAAGCAACACCTACACCCCTAAGAAGTGCTCCTACTGCTGCTGTATCTCCGAGATACAGCCACGTACCCAGCTAACCACAAGCATCTGCACTTACAAGTTGCTGATGACCTGGTGACCTGAATCCATTTTATAAATACGAAGACCTAGAACATCTGCAACGCAGGATGAAAATGAAAATCACGAGCCCCATTTTGGAGACAAACCCGGGGAAAGGCGAAACGACACAGCCTGGGGTGGCCCAGGCGAGCTCGGAAGGGTGCTGCAGAATCCCAGCTCCTAGCTGAGATGAGCACTTGACAGCTACGCGGAATTCTGAGCCACTGAGATTTAAAAACCGTGCTTAAATGCTTTTCCTGAGCGCGGAAGAAGTTAAGCATACGCTTAAGCACCTGATGGGAGCGAGGCCAGAGCGATTACCCCGGCGAGATGGCAGCTGCAGGGACCTGTCTGTGGGGCTGGGCTCTGGCATCTCAGCAAGCGTTACACCACCGGGAAAGCCCTACGCTCAGCTGGCTTATCAGCGCGCTCCAGCTTTGAAGAAGGCACTCGCTATTTTTAAGTGTTTTTCTTGGGGTTTTTTTTGGAGGCTGAAAGACTGTAATGGGTTCCTGAGAGCTTCATGAGACTAGGGTAGCACCTGCAAAGGACTAAGGAACACTTGTGTCAAGAGGGAGCTCAGTGCTAAGGCAAGCACTTCAAAATCCTGAGAAAATTCTTCCAAAATAGTTTTGTGTTTTCAAAACACCCCGGTTTGGGAGGAGGGGATGCTTCTTGTTATTCTACAAATCATTCTGTATTTTCACAACCATAAATCATGGGAGGAATTGACAGTCTTCTGACATTGATTAAATGGCAGCTGATCCTTGAAATTATATTACCTTTATCTGTACAACACCTGAAGTTCCCAAATGCTGTTAAGGCCCTGGACAGACATATAAAAATCCTCTGGCCTCGCTCATGTTTTATTGCACAGCAAATAATTATGAGGAAATAAGCTCTAGCAGAAGGTGGAACTGGAAACACCACTGCAGATACAACGCTTGAACGGGGTAGAACGGAGTCATTTAAAATATTTGCTCCATGTCAAAGGATAATTGTTTGGGGTTTTTTCTTCCCCCAAAAAAAGCATCTTTATGACAGAAGTATTGCTGCTGGCCTTCCCACCAGCAGCAAAGGCCCTTCGTCTGTTATGCCAAAGGATGCCCAAGACAGAAGCATCAACCAACTCAGATGAATGCAACTGTCTTTTGATTTCTCCCTCTTTAATTTTGTTGTTATTTCCTTAGAAAGGGAATTCCCCTCCCTGAATTAAAACTCTGGAAAGTTCTGCCATCAGCACAGCCCCTCTGCCCAGTACCTTAGCAGCCTTCCAAAGGGTGAGGCAAAGAGAAGACTCATAGGAAAAGCCACTTGGGAGCAGGCAGGGAGGAGGAGCTGCTGGCACGGCCGCCGAGCACCCTTACTGCAGGAACAAGAAGCCCTTGGTTGTCGGCAGTAACAGGGCTAATTGAAGAGCCCATCTTCTGCTCACAAGTTTTGCCGTAGGACACGGAGCACAACAAACTTCTTTGTAATTTAGATCACAAGTTACAGAGATTATTATCCTGTGACGATAAAACTTGTGCTTATGCAACAAGTGAGACCTGAACACGGGCGAGGGAAAGACTGGAAAGTATTGTTAACATGAACCTTTGGAAGGGGTTCTGCGTATTTTTGTCACCCTTTTGTCCTTTCAGAAGCTGTGTGGATAGTTATGGCAGGGCTGGCTATGTTATCTTATGTACTAAATCCGCCTAGATCTGTAGATGATGTCTTAGGGGGTGAAAAAGATTAATAAGGAATCACTCCAATGGCTTTAGGACAGCTAAGAATCTTAACCCATTTAACCTCCCCTAAAACACACAATCAGATCAGAGGAAGTTGTAGGAAACTCATTTCAAAGACTCCAGGCGACACTTTTTAGGTCAGATTTACAAAGCTCATTAGAATGAAGGTCTGTTACTTTAGGTTTTAATACTAAGACATACTAAGAAACCCTCTTGCCCCATTTAGGAAACACACAAAGCAAAGAATGCAAATTTTAAAAAGAAACTTAATCTTAATGCACGCATTCTGCCACCAGATCTGAGTAAAACCTTCCTAGCTTATGTTCTTACAGAAAACGGGAGAAAACACAGCAAAAAGGGACAACAAATGCCTATTTATTTACATCTTTTTATCCTCTGAAGCAGCACGTGGGATTTACAGAGAATACGATTCTTTGCACGTTATATTTGCTCAGGAAGAATCAGTGCCGTGCAGACACAGAAGTTACTGGGTTTTTTTTTTTCCTCATCCCTGTCACCTTCCTAAAAATCTGTTTTTCCCAAAGGTGTGAGAGGGCTGAGGAGCTGGAGCTGTGACAGATGTTCGTGTGTTCACAGCCACTGACACCGACTGGCATCCACGAACAGCTCTGAAGAGAGAAGGAAGGACGGTGGCCAAGGCTCCTGCTTTCTGTTTTGTGCAGGAAAAGTCCAAAATTGGGAGGCTGTCTCTAGCTGATCTTTGTGCAGCACAAAGTAAGGAGAGGAATTAGGACAGAAAAAGGGAGAAGATACAACAGAAATAATATGTCAGTACCCATCTAGCCAGATTTTGGTCAAACTGAACCTGAACTAAAGAGGAAGATGTTACTTGAATGACAAGCCATCAAAACCCTGCGGTTCATTAGGAGGAAAAAGCCGTAGGTAGAATGAGGTAGATGGCTTGGCAAACTTTAGTTTTAATCTTGTGATATCTCCTAATAACAAAAGGCCTCTATGATATATCAAACAAATTTATGAATGTATGATCGATCCATCTGACATGTTATTTGATTACGATTCTTCGTGACAGAGACAATATGAAAAACTAGTGTCAACATTCTGACAGTGGAATAAATAAATAGATGTAATTATTTCTTATACTGATCCCAGATGAATTGTAATGTATCAGGCCAGACTGCAGAGCAGAGTTCTAAGGTTTCCTTAATATGATAGAGTTTGATGTAAGGGGTGTCATGTATCCAATATTTTGCTGTTTTATTAGAATAAAAAGCTCTCTGGGGATTTCAAGTTCAAATGGTCACAAGTCTCCCCCTCCATTGCTATTGTGCTTAATGCAGGGATAGGCACTGAAATATGTTTAGAAAACTGCTAGGACAGCTGGAAAAAGCAAAACATTAGCCTGCGTGAATGTGAAAAAACCCACCCCAACTCTGAACTCTGGGATTCTTCAGAATTTACCCTGAGATGCTATTTTTTTTTTACTGGTAATTTTCCCCTACCCTAAGCACATGGAAGAGAGGTTTGGACACACGAGATACCCGATGTGTAAAAGACAGTCCTGGGGGCTCAGTTCAGCCCAGAGCTTTTTGGAGGATAAACCCAGGAAAGGGCTGAGCACCAACATTCCTGCCGGAGGAGAGGAAGGAGCTGCGGAGGTGGGTCGGGCCGAAGGCAGCCAGCACACTGTGGCCATTATCACACAGACAGGAAAGAATGCGCTATCTGCTGCTGCGGCCAAGAGAAATTAGAGTTAACATTTAACATGAGGGAACTCAACTTCAAAGGGAAAACCAGCTGGGTTTCAATGATGGGAGATGAAAATGCTAACACCAGCACAAACTTGCAGGTGGTCGTATTTGGCTGAAAAGAATACAGCTGCCTTGGAGGAAGGAGCCTGCTGCAGAGCGGTGCCTGAGCCCGACGCTGCTGGCGGGACGGGGATGGGCTCTGCTTGCCGAGCATCCCCGCGCAGCCCGACGCGCTCCTTCTGCAGCCACCACGGTCAGGGGGTATCAGGGCAGGGGGTAGCACGTGGTCGGAGAAGCTCGACCTGCCAGAACACAATGCTCTAACAAACATGCTGGGAAGCGATGGCAATATAAGGAGGAATAATAGAAATAATAAGAAATTAGCACTGTGTGCTCCGCTAATATCAAGGGTCTTCATGCATTGCTCTTTATGGTAAGTGGGCCAGCAAGTGAAAAAAGAAAAGGTCACCAGACCTGCAGATAAACAAGATTCAGCATTTACCTGAGATTCCACACTGAAAGCTGCAGAACCACGTCTTTCCGAGGGACTAAATCTCAAAGAACACACCTTCCCTTGAAAGGAAAGCCCGAGCCTTTCTCACCCGGTAGGAAACCCCTGGAGCAGGCAGGGGATGATTCAGCCGAGTTTATTTCTCAAACTACCCGGGAGATCCTTTCAAGGCTGTTGATACAAAAAAAAAGCTGACTTAACAGCTCCTTCCCCTGTCTGCTGGAGGCTTCTTACACGGGAGATCAACTGCATTTGAGTCAAATACGCACGTTCCTATAAATTACATCAATTAACATCTGCTCAATTTAACACAGGTATAATAATTACACCAATTATTACTAGGAGAAGGCGCTAGAAGCGATAAGAATACGCCAAAATCCTCTACACATGTGATTTTTCATCATTTTTAAAGGCAGCTGAATACTCTCTGACATCTCGAGCAATATTGACCTTACTGGAGAATTTATAAACAAACAGTACCTATAAAACTGGGACAGAAGTAAATATTCATTGCCTGTGTATAGGATAAAAAACACAGAGCGTATTTGAGCCAATTTCTTTCTTCTTTCTGACTTCAGCCCCAATACCAGAGACAAATGGCAAATAAAGGGTGGCAACAGTCCCTCGGGGAATAGACTCCAGCTCTATTAAACCCAAATGGAAGTGATTTCTAAGGGCAACGCACCAGGAATGCCTTTCCTCTGGTGGCCGTAGATTTAAGGGTTGTTTGCAAGAGGACAGAGCCGCTCAAAGGTCTGAGACCTCGCAGTAATTATTTTCATGATGTGATATGCTGATTATTTCACTACAAAACGCCAGAAAGAAAATCAGCCGTAGTTCTGTCCTTTCCTCGGGGTCTGAAATAACTGTTCCACGGGGTTTCTAAAAGAAATAACTATTCAATTTATTACTGCATTTGATTTGCTTGGTTGTTTAGATGGCCGTTGCTTATTTTACTTCTTTCAAATTCCTTTTTCAGGCAGCAAACATTTCATCCCTGGCCATTATCCGAAGCCACACACACCTGAAAAACTGGCTTATAGAAGCCTCGGATGCTTTTACGAATCTGCAGATTCAGTACTTGAAGTTACCTGCTGATTAAGGCGAGGGGTGGGCCAGCATCCTGCCCTCAGCCTCAGCTCCCCGCCGAGCCGACTGGATGCCGATAAATCCTGGGACCTGCCCAGCCTTCTGTACGGACAGAGCAGGGCCAGAAACGTCTGCGACGTAAGGGAATGCAAACTGCGTATCGCTGCGCAGGAGGAACTTCAGAGGGACTATGGATAAGGGGACTACCATCTAATATTAATACTTCTGTGAAATGGTTTTTCAACGACCTCGCAGGATTTGCAAGCTCTGTTGCGGTGCCTGTTTTTAAGTATAAAACGGCGTGCCCTTAGTCGTTAAGCAGATGATGCTAGTTTTAACAAATGAAGCTGGATTAATTTAAAGTATTTAAAGTGATCAGCAGCCCTTAGGTTAAAGAACATATGTCATTTTCTTAGGTTCTGTTTTGATGAAAATACACTGCCAATCTGGGCTCTTCTACCGCTCGGCGTGCTAAGAGGCTACCTGAACCCCTTGGCTACCTGCCCCAGTACCTCGAAGCGGCTGCACCAGCAGCTGCCACAGGATTAATGCACAGCAACCTTCAGAGAGATGGATTGAGGAGGTCAGGGAGATACAAACGGCCGCGACACGTGTCATGTATCACTGTCTGCTCTGCCCGCCCCGGCCCCCCGCACCCCCGCCGGGAAGACGGCAGAGCTCGTCCAAGCGAGCCCACTTAAACGCCTAATGGGTAAATGCATAAAACTATTAAATGCATAAGAATCCTCTTCCCCAAATGGTAAAATATAATGAAAGTTTAAACTGTTAATTGAATAAACCTCTTAAGGGCAGAGTGCATCAACGCAGGCCGTTGAGCGGTTGGCTGCGAGGTGCCGCGCCACGATCCTGCGCGTGCGACACGGGCCGTCGCGGCGAGCGTGCCCAAGACCGCTCTTGTTCTGCCCCACCTCACTGCCATGAGCTCCTTTCCTCCGGTTGCTTCTGAACGCAGAAAGGATTAAAAATGTTTTTTAACATCTAGCTAAAGGCAGCGAGCTCCCGAGGAGCTTCTGCTCCGCGTACAGCGTCAGCCTCGGAGAAATTAAAAGGTGCAATGAAGAAGCTCAGAGCAGAGCAGAAATTCTCCCTGGGGTTGTATGAGAACGGGCTGTCCTTTTGCTGGCACGTTGAAGCCCCCGGCTTCTCCGTGAGCAGGGGTGGCCGTGGGCTGTGGCACCCGAGCCGTGGCGATACCTGAGGGTTTTGGCCTCTGATAGCCAAGCGACTTCAGAAGTCTGTCCGCCAAAGATTCCCACAAATCCCACGTTTCCATTTCATAGCTGCCACTGTATGGACTGTTTCTGGTCCCAAATCTCGCCGTTGGTATTTCGAAGGGGTAGGACCTGTGATAATTGATGTTTTGGAGTGATTTCCTCAGCAATAACCGCCTTCTCCGGAGAGAAGCGCTGCCTTTGGCCTCACGCTTTATCCTCATAGGAACAAGATTACTGCCTCATAAAACAATTGCAAAGCTACAGTACTATTATCCTTTAAACAGTAAAAGAAGAAGAAAAAAAAAATGATTTATGAAAAATACCATGATCCTTCATAAACAGAGCCTGACTGACAGCAATTTCGGAGACAGTAACTAATCTAAGGCTGCTTTATGACAGCACAAAGAAGTAGATTTGGCCACCGAACCAAAGCCATTGAAGATGAGACCAGCTGGTTTCACGGTTAGGAAATGTTCTTGCCTATCTGAGCACAGGATACAATGGAAGTTGGTTTATGATTTAATGTCTCTGTTGTAAACAATACGACTTTTTGGATAAATCAATGCCTGACATTGACAGGATAGAAAACTTACTGAGCCGAGGGTCGCTTTTAAATCCAGCTTTCCAAAGCTAAGCTAACGAAAACAGACTCCATCCCAAAATAAATCTGCATTAGCATATACTAAAATAAATGTTATGCAATGGTAGTCCACAAGATTATGTTGTTTTTTTTTTTTAATTG
>JANVCC010000196.1:4419489-4509489 GCA_025345505.1 Todiramphus chloris collaris
AAAGGAAAGGAAAAAAGGAAAGGAAAAAAGGAAAGGAAAAAAGGAAAAAAGGAAAGGAAAAAGGGAAAAAAGAAAAAACAAGGAAAAAAACCCCCCAAAACCCAAGAAAAAACCCCACAAAAATCAAAGAGAGTAAAAAGAAGGAAAAAAAGAAAAGAAGAAAAGAAAAAAAAAAAAGCCAAGTTGTTCTGTCCCTGAGCAGGCCCAGCGAGAGAGCTTGTCCCAGCCACTTCTGAAGCTGCAGATCTGGCTTGCCAGGAAAGAACAATCTATAGGAAAGGGAGACTGTATTTTAGTTTCATGGCTATATCTGTGCCAGGCCCAACCCTGACTCGATGCAGGAGCCAAGAGCTGGCACTGGGAGCCAGCGAGAGAAAGCTCAATGGCTCCCATTAACTCCCCATCCCATAATGACAAATGCGCCATTGTAACAGCCGCCTTAAGACAGAAGGAAGGAAGGAGGAAAGGAAGGAAGGAGCTCTTGAAGACAAAAGTTGTTCTTCGGGTAGTAATTATAGATATTTAGAGATTTGAATTGATAGTCATAGGAGGAACGTTTGATTTTGCAGCGTGTAAACGTTTCCTGGCCTGCGACCCAGCAGTAAAGATTCTGGAGCACACAGTGAAAGCCTTGGAACAGGCTCTGCCATAAGCATCATTCTTTTGCTTCTTGTTCAGAGAATATCTAAAATATAAGTACACTAAAAAATTCCCTTTCTCCAGAATTCATTTTTTCCCCCAAACATTCAATTTCTCCAGAGTTGGGGTTTTCTTCGGTCTTTTTAAAATCTTTACGAGCATTTATGTATAGATTTAGTAATAGTAAGTGTAAGAGGAAAGAAACATAAAATAACCCAAATCCCTGCCCAACAAATGCTGCTAGTACATAAACTTTATAAATACAATGTTGGCAGATTCCGATATATAAAAAGGTAGCTAAAAAAAAGTAAGAGCCATAAATAATGCCAAGTAATAAAGGAGGTGAATGTTTTTGTTATTAGATTCTTTCATTGTATAAATCTGTTTAATAAGCTGGCTAGGAATCATTGATAGAAAACAGACTGCTTGTGGTGTTACAGATCAACCTGTTCTAAATGTTCTTTCCTAAACTCTATGCCAAGCAATACTTTTTTTTTACAAATACAATTTAAAAATTGAATGTTCTTTCATCATCCGAAGGCAGCAAATAGCACGGAAAGTCAGAATGCACCTTTTGAAGAATGTGTGACACGTGTCCGTATCAGCAGAGCAGAAAATCTTTGTTTTCTAAACGCTTGCTGTGTGTTCAGAGTAATTAATACCATACATCGGGTTCGTCAAACGCGATCAGCGTATGTGTAAAACCCTTGATTTAAAAGTCTGGATTTCCCAACATGTGTGTATTTTTGGAAAGCCCTATCATATAGTTTTCTTCAGAAGTTCATGTAAAAAGTATGCAGCAACATTGCGCTGTAATGAAAACTAAATGTTGTGAAATGTTATTGAGGTCAGTGATGGGTTTGTGACGTTAATCTCTGTACACTATTGTTTCTCATTACTGTGTGGTATTTTTGGTTTTCATTATTCCTAGAGGAAAGGACAGAAAAAAAATTAGTTTCTGTAAGCCAAATAAGGGAAAAGGAATAAACACTAAAATGCAAAAATGAAGATAATAAGGAAAAAAAAAAAACACCCATTATGATGTTATTGCTTAATAAATTGCTGAACTCAAATCATTCTCTCACATTAAAATGTTAAAAAGACAGGCTTTTTAGTATTAGTGTCAAAGAGATACCCTTATTTCTGCTTCATTTTTTTTCCATTGCTGCATTAACTTGTAGAACAGGTGGTTGAAGTGTGCAGCTCTCAATATCCTCAAAATCATTTTAGGTTCTGACCCCGATTCTGATCTTATGAAGTGCAACTCCAACAGCTCCAGTTTCAGCACATTAAGGGCTGCTCAGCTTCAGGAACTTCAGTCAGTGCTTCATCAAGCTGTGCTCAGGAAGACACTCAGGTGTCCAGGAGAGAGTCCCTCCCTGGAGTACATCAGAAATAGCAACTGTATCCTCAGAAACAGAAATTATATCCTCAGGAATAGAAATTCAGGCAGGATGCGATAGGTTTTTTAGTTTCCCATGAGTATATTTGCATTCAGTGGTGAAACTCAGTTGAACTGAAAGCAGGAGAGCCTCTGCAGCCCACGCACTGAGATGACTGACAAATGCCTGGGACACGATGCTCTGTGCATCACATCTACCTGGCCAGAAATGCTCCCAGTTCCTTACATGGTCCCAGTGCCTGAGAACCCCAGACAGGCAGCAAAGCGCGTCCAGAGGCAAGAGCCCTCACCTAGAGTCAAAGTTAGAAAGATCTCTAACCCGTTTCAACACCGTCCAGGGGCTGAGGACAAAACACTTTGAAATTGGAATTACCCCTTTTTCATTTAACATCTCAAATTAGATGAAGATTCCTCAGAGGGAGTCCTTGGAGAAAGGGAAGCAGACAGAAAGGACAGACGTTTGGCCAACACTGAAAATCAAAACTCTCACCCATCAAACTAATGAGGTGTGTCCTGAGTACTCAAGGCTCATGGGAATAGGATACAGAGACTTTCAGCTCTAAATCACTCCTTTAAATCCAGCTCTGTTTGTCGTGATTGAAAGTAGTTACCATCTGCAGCTACTGTGGTCTAGAAAGAAATGTGGTGGTGGTCCTGCTACCCAGGCTCTGGGCATCCTCACTGCCAGAGGGGAACCCAGGGGCTCAACGGGCACGGAATGAGTTGGTGGATCAGGTGCTGATCCCACACCTCCAGGCAGGGAGAACAGCTCGTTCGTGATGCAGTCCTCAGGATGTCTCAGTTGCCACTCACACAGCTCCCATTTAACTGTTTTTGCCACGCAGATGAGTAGTTTTTTTTTTAATACTTGCAGGAATGTAAAGATTTCCTAAAGTGCTGTGCACAAACATCATAATATAATCCTCAGAGCTCCAAAGCCAATCCCAACAACTAATCCCAGAGATAAACAAAGCTAAACCTCTATTTGTCTGCAAAAATAATGAGCGAACATTAGGGCTATCAGTGTATCGAAGGTCTCCGATCTTCTGAAGATAGATCTTGACTTCCACCCTATTTGTACTGCAAAGCCCTAATCAACAGTAAATAGCAAAAATCTAATTGAAATGAGGGAAACTGAGGCAGGCAAACCCTTCAGAGCAACTCTGGGAAGATTCATAGCTCTGCTAGTCTGCAAAGAACTGTTTGCAAACCTTGTGCTTCCTTGCACGGCACTTAAGCCATCTGCCTGGTCTAAGTGCTTCTTCACGTTGTATAGAATAGATTTATAGCTCAAATCCCTACTTAGGCTATAACATTATTAGTAAAGTTGTCTATGGCGTGCTCAGGCTCTCTCTCAAATAACAGCATTAAACATCGTGCAGCCCCAAGAGATACTGAGATGGGTTCAAACTCCCCCCCCCCACAGACACCAACCTATATATTTACTGTGCTCTTTAATGAGAAAGAAGAACCATGCTCGTGTGACACTACGTGGCCATACAGAATGGACATCCTTGTGGGAAAGGGAATTAATGTGCATAGGTGTCACTCCAATAACTGAAGATCACGTTTCAAACCAAGCACTACAGCAGCAAGACAAAGAGAAGATAAATCAGGCAGCTGCCAGAAGTCTACTGAATAATTAAAGAAAGTAACACACTGCAAAATAAACAAAGTTTTCATTTTTCCAGATACCAGCAGCTCAAGTATGTTTAAATCCAGGCCTAAAGCATTCGAGCAACCTCGTGCATCCCCTTAGGACTTCTTGTGTAGACAGATAACGTTCCTCAGCGGAGACACCACAACTGAACCTGCTGTATTCGTTTCAAGATTTTCCAGCTCATGAGACTAAGAGCCTACCTGAAATGGAACCAGGACACAGCACTAACCAAAAGCATTACTGCATGAGTCCCTTAGTACCAGGTTAATTCTTCACCAGAATTACACTCTGCTCTTGCCAGTATCATTTTATCTTCAGATTTTGGAAAAAAAATAAATATATTAGCATCTAATTCCAATGACAACAATAAACACCAATCCAGCTGTGGTGTGAAAAGAAAGCTGTGAAGCCACAGCAACTTTAAATCAATGTTTCTATATCTTACCCACCACGACAGCAAAGTTCCTAAAACACTTCAGTAACAAAAAAACCCAAGCACTCATTCATTCCCACCGTCAACTGAGTGCAATTTCGGTGGGTTTCCAAAAGCATCCCTTGAAATCACCCATCTTTTGAGGACGATTCCTTGAAAGGAGCAGCTTCCCCTGGACTTTGCTCGCTGGTTCACAGCAAAGTTCTGACTGAAGCAGCTCTTGGAGGCACTGTGGGAAGGCAGCTCCGGTAGCAGCGAGTTTCTTCTTGTAGCGACAAGCACTTGGGGCGTAAGCAAACACTGGGAGCCGATGACGTGCCAGATATACGAGTGGTTTTTTAATCAGTAAATGTTTGCTGACTGGGACTCCCCTGAGCTGAGGTTTCCTCTTGTTTTTCCTACTCCGGATTTATTGATCTGAGCTGATAACAAAGGCTCAACTTTTTTACATCGCCAACTAGCAAAATCAAAGAGGAAAATTTAGAGAACAAGGCATAAAATTGGCGTTGGTGGAACAACTTTTGCCATAAGAATACGAGGGTGGGAAGTGTCAGTGTGTTCAGGAAATGACATGTCAGAACTGGTAAAAACATGAAGTGGACATTAACGGACGCTTAAATCACCCTGAAATTCTTAGGAAATACAGACCTGTGCTACTATGAAAAAGTAAACATAGTTGGGGAATAAAGCGGTAAGGAAACTACTCCTACCTGATTGTCAGACAAAGCATAAACGTTTGGTAAAATCAGATTCTGAATTATTCTAAACCCAAGGAAATAATGGAATAAAGAACCTCTATTTTTACTCGAAACGGTACTAAATGGAAATCCAGGATTTTCTGCATAATTATCTTTTTCTTTCCTTTTTTTCTTTTTTTCCCCACCAAACCATTTAGTCTCTGTCTCCCCCCTGATTCAAATTATTCTTTTACAACATCACAACACTGAACTGCTTTTGGCACCATACGAGCCTGCTGCTCCAACCATCCACCCTCAATCCCCAGTGCACGTTTTGTCCATACAGGAACTAGAGGATCAGGCCGACGTCGTGAACAGTGATGGCTGAGCAGGTAGGAAGCAGGTTTTGGTGTTGCAGAATAAACAGCTGAGTAAGCAAAATAAGGTTTTAGTGAAAGAATCTAAAAGTTTTATCTATAATCTGATTACGATTGATTGAACTGCAGGTAAAAGGACTGCTTGTAGGAGCACGACAGCAGGATCCAGCACCATGGGCACAGACAACATCTTAGTTACGCGCAGTGAAATGATATATGCATATTTATATGGGTATTGTCAGCTGAAGACGTAATTTGTGGATCTGGCAATTACAAACAGCTTTAGAAAGGAAATCACAGAGCCACAGAATGGTCGGGGCTGGAAGACCATCAAAAGATCATCGAAGTCCAAGCCCCTTGCAGAGCAGGTCACACAGGAACGTGTCCAGGTGGGTTTGGAATGTCTCCAGAGGAGATTCCACAACCTCCCTGCGGATCCTGGGCCAGGCGCTGTCACTCTCACTGTGAAAAAATTTCTCTTCATGGAAATGGAAGGAGTTTCGTTGCAGAGATGCAAGTTCTTCGTTTGCAGGAACCGATGGCTTGACGCAACGCTTGGCAGGCCAGGGAGCTGTATATAATCCAGTTTTACTCACAGAAACAGCACAGTAGAAGAGAAGCGCAAAGTAAATCCCTATTTGCTAATCTGGTAAATGTTACAAAAAAGTAAAGAAAAAAAAAAATCCTGATATTTGTCTGGTTTATCTCACTTCAAAGATCACAGAGCAGGGGAAGGGATTCGGGAGATGTAGGGAGAAGCTATTTTTAAAAGCAGTCACAAGGCTGTGAAATAAGATGTAGGTTTTATGGAAAAAAATATTACAACGTTTTTGGCTGCCCCACATCTCAAAACTAGATTCTTGCTAGGAGCACTTACAGAGAATTAATGGTAAGTGACCATGAGACTTTGAAAAAGATCTGATTAAAGATGAAACAGAAAAATTAGAAACAAAATCCGTGCCAAGGCTTCAGCCACTGTCAGGACTGGCTGGTGTCTTCCAGGTTTTGTCACTTCACCTGGCTGCACTCATGCCTGGTTATGGTGCTACATGCAGGAGGATGCAAGGGAGGAGAAAGAGAAAAGGAGAGACTCAAAGACTGGAAGGGAGAAGTGGTTGCAAAAGGTGGCCCCTCAGATGAGAGCACACAGCTCTGATCAAGACAGGGAAGCTCAACCCCTTTTTTTGTCCACTCCAGGAACTTGGAAAGCACTCGGTGTCTGCTGTGCTTTGCTTCCAACAACATTTGGCCAATGTCAAGAGCTTTCAGAAGCATCTTTAGCATCTTTAGCACTCGTACCTCCTCCTGAAGGAAAGCAGATAGTCGGGCCCATGTATAGGTGCAGGCACTGCAGACCTTGATTCAAGGCACAGCACCTGGATGAGCCCCAACGAGCCAGTGTACCCTAGTGAATAAGCCTGATCCTACCCAGCTTTCAACACTGGGCAAGTTTGGGTGTGAGAAGTTGCTGGGAGGCGACAGAGAAACCCATCAGGAGAAGCTGCTCAGGGAGAGCAACAGCCCAGAGTGTCAGGACATGGACCTGCCAGCCCTGAAAGGCTGCAGGGTCCAGCACCCTGCCTTCCCTGGAGATGTCCATGGATCAGAAAAGGTTACGGGGAAAAGCCTGTTAAAAAACTGTCTCTCTTTTGAAGATCTGCTGCAATTTCGTTCCCAGCACAGCTCCCTGCCCCAGCACTGGATACACACCTATCTCTGAAGCTGCTCTTCGTGATGCACTTTGCATCCAGAGTGCGCAGCTCCACGCACGGAATCTGGCCACGAGCCTGCAGAGAACGAGGTCTGTGAACAGCAGGAGGAATGGCTCTGGGGTACAGCGAAGAGGCTGCACACATCTGGCCTTGCAATTGCAATAAAAACCTTGGGTTGTTTTTTTTTAATGTAAAAATCAACATTAAAGCCAAATTAGACACACGAATCCGCGGCTACAAACCCCGCCTTGCTCAAGCGCAGGCTTGCAGGGGAACAACCCCTCGCACGACTGCTCTACGTGTCCATCAGAAGAAAATCACAGCATCTCTCCTCCCGAGCAGGCCCGAGAATCACCACCCTGCCTGTTAACACAGGATTTACCCCTTTATTTCATGAAGTCCTCAGCCTGCTTCCCAAGGAGGCTGCGGGGGCACGCTTTACGCCGCAGGAGCCCAGATCAGTGTTTAAGTCGCAGGTTCAACTTGCGAATGAGGGCATTTTTGTTTTTTTTTTTTCCTTGTCTGATGAAGGTCAAAACTATTAAAATACCCTTAGGTTCTCAGTCTAGAGAAATCAACTGGTAATACATTTGGCAAGTTAATCTGTGGATTGCCTTCTCACATGAGACCAGCTGTTGTGCTTCTAAGTACAAGCAGTATTTACCTCCAATAATGAAATGACTGAATATAATACAGAAAAAAAAAAAAAAAATTAAAATCAGTGTTCCCTCGCCTACTGCGCAGCCCTGGGTTACGTTTAGAGTTCTAATAAACTGATTTGTCAAACCTGTCAGAATCGAGGATGATCATCTGGATGCCAGATGAACTAAAACACATGTAATTATAAGTTGTCCATTTGTTCTCTTTTATCTCCCGCGTATCTCTCCTTTGCTCTCACATACGTGTGCGTGTTTACCTGTAACTAAGCATTTAGCTACGGGCCTAAAATCTTCTTACTACCACTTTTACTGTAGTAAAACATGAGTGAGTTCTTGCCTTCGATAACACACTCGTGCAAAACAAAAACCTGGTCATGTTACTTTAGTATTTTAATGTATAGCACGTGAACACAGACACACTGCACATATATGAATAAACACAACCACACAATATACATGCACCTGCAGTTGGGTATAACATGATTCCAATGCCAAATACAACTCCAGCTCATCTATTAAACAAGTCTGATAGCGGAAAATTACAGAATCAAACTTTTGAGGCTGCTTTTTTTCATAATATTTATTAATATGTAGAGGAGTAGCTATAGGAACACACTGCTATGCAGGAACCTGGGGTTTACCCATGATCTACACCAGCTAGACAGGGTGATGCTGAACTAGGCTCCTTGCCTCTTGTACTCTTAGGATGTTATAAAGCACCCAGAGATGTACTGGTGAATATTTAGAAATGCAAATGATTCTCTTTTGCAAGGTTCTAATATGAGCAATGGTATAGCATGTGTTTAACATACATGTGGTAAAGAACAACCTGAACAGACAGGCTCCCTGCCTTGCACAAACTCTGACAGAAAACAGGAGACAGAAAAAAAAAGATAGAGGAGGACGTGTGAGAAATTATTAGTGATGGCAAAGGAGGAATAATCTCCTGGAAGGAGGGATCTGAATGAACGGACAACTTGCTGCTGGAAAACCGGTGGGAGACCTTCTGCAAACCTCAGGAGATGATGCCTGCGGGTGCGGAAGAAACGCCGAGGAGCAGAATGGAAATGAAGGAAGATCTAGAAGTAAAATAAGGCATGAAAAGCAGCCTGGGAAGATGCAGCAGCAGAACATGACAAATGAGCTCAGATTCCGTAGGATTTGTCCCGTCTCTAGTAAAAGAGCAGGAAGGGATTGGGCTGTCATACCAGGGTTTCCTGCACTCTGCCTTGGAGGAAGGGGCGGGCTGAAACATTAAGACCAGTGGCTAGAGCAATGAAAGGGTTTTACTAAGCTCTATTAGGCTAAGCAGTCAAAATAAACTATTTTCATAAACTTGGGGTACAAAGCTCACCGTACGAGTCTACCTAAAGCAAATGCAGACTAAACTGACCCTAAATCCTTTTCTGCAAGTGAGTGGTTACTTCCATAAAAAGAAAAAAAAAAAAATCACAACTTTTTTAACGTTAGAAGTGCTTCAGATGCTTCCTAAAGCACTGGCTTAAGAGAAATCTAACATCTCTTTCTTTTTTTAACTGATAAGGAAGATGTCTCTATACAGCATCTGCACAGAGTCATCTGGCCTATCCAGTTGCTTTAGAACATCCTGTTCAGATTAGCCACAAAGATTTCAGTGGCCACTGCATAATACAGGGATGCTGTTGTAGTTTCTAAGCTTTACAGTCAGCTATTAAACAGAAAATTATCTGATGTTGATGATGATTTCCAGGGGCTGCACAGCAGCTTTTATCCACAGATCCCAAAGCTCTTAAGAAAGAGAATCACACCACCCCGACCTCATTTTGTACAGAGGGAAACTGAGGCAGGAAGTGACTTGTTCCAGCTCATCCAACAAGCTCTAACTGAGCTTGGGTTCACGTGAGTGCTCTGCACAAGGGCAGCACTCACCTGAAAGGAGAAGGGTACTGAACCCCAAAGCCATCCACCAAGTAGGCAGTCACTCATCTGAGAAAGGCAGTAGTGCGTATTTCAAACACCTATGTTCCAACTAGCAACATTATCAATAAATATTTTCCTTCTATGTTCCAACTAGCAACATTATCAATAAATATTTTCCTTCTATGTTCCAACTAGCAACATTATCAATAAATATTTTCCTTCTATAACTTGGTCTGATGTACACAAGCATATGCAAAGGCAAGTAAACGTTCACCAGGGGAAGACAGGCAGCGTTTCTAGCACGTCATACGAATGGTGAATAAAGGTATCCAGCTAATGCTGTAGTGATGAGAAGAGAACAATTCTCACCCCTGATACAGTTTAAAATGCACAATTTTGCATTGCTCATCTCTCCATTTGTTAGCTATGTGGAATCAAGAGAGCATCAGATTTCAGTGCACGGAGACTTCTCAAGCCTAGCTGAAGAGTAACCAACCTATGATGCCTGCGAGAAAGTTCAGCGTGCAAAGCCAGATGGAAACTTAAGCATCATGGCATTTCAGCACCCAAGGTTCAGGTTCATCCTGCCTTGCTCCAGGCATGTTATCTGGTGACTCAAGTAAGGACACAATTCCCCTAAGTTTCTTGAAAAGTCAGTGGAGAAGATGAAATCAATTCAACCACCTTTTCCTGGGTGCTGAAACCCATACGGGATGGGTCCTGGCCTCCGGGCATTCATAAACACCCACGATTTTTTCCAGTTATAACAAATAGGTCACACTTGCTGCCTCCCATGTGGTAATTTTAAACCACTCTATGGACATAGCCTTATCCTCAGTTTATGGGAGGAGAGAGTGAATTTGACTATATACCATGAGAAATAGTGGAAGAATCACAAATAAAACTCTGGTCTCCCTCATCCCGTTTCTGCCTTCTGACCTCTAAAACTCATTTCTTCCCCCATATCTGTGAATTTTTACACAACAATAGCCTAAAAATCCCGGTTTTATGCCCTGCCGCCCCGGTACTGAAAAACCCCAGTGTTTATATACAAAGCAAGCTTGGAAAGGTAATTTTCTAATCTCTCACAACGTGCTGAGTGGGAAGACAGAAGGGATGCCAAGAGGAGAGCCGCGTTCTGAACGGGGGAGCTGGGACTCTGGATACAGCAGCTAAAAACTGCCGCCGGTACGATTACCGCAGGGCTTCTCGAAATAGATCTGTTCCATGCACGAATCCCAAGTTTCTCCCTCCACCTTTATTTAGCCCATTAGAAAGCACCCCTTTTAGCAGAGGTGCTAAAACAGAAAACCAGGAAGGAATACTTCAGCCCTCCCAGATAAACTGCAAGGCTGAGCTCCCCAAACTTCTCCGGACTTCAAAGCCTTCCAGATATTGTTTAATCAATGCGAGAGCGCGGAGGCCAGCTGCGTTCTTCTGTTTGCTCTTACATGCTAATCCAAGTTTACCAAAACGGAGGGATTTTGCATCTGGAGTATTTGGATGCAGGCCCACGTCTCTGGTAACCTGTCCTTGGCCTCTCCTTCCCATCTCCTCGTCACGTTCCATCCTTCCCTCAAGTTGTCCCCGGTGCTTTTTGAGCGCCGCTTTCCCTTTCGGTGAGATCAAGACTTGCTTTGTCATGCTTCACGGCAGGACCTCGCTCCTCCTGGGTTACCGTGCGGGTCCCCGGTGTACTTAGATACGGATGACGTTTATAAACTGCATCTGAAAGCTCTTCAGATCGTTCCTTCATAAATCTCATGATGTATTTCAGTTTCCTGGGGTGTGTTTTAGGCATGAAAATAATGAGAGGAGTAGAAGTTGATTATATTCAAAGCTGAAATGTATGAAAATGGGAACATTTTGGGTTTGTCTCTGAAAGTATGTTGCAGTTCCCCTCGAGTTTGAACCGGCATCGATTTTTTTCCTTACACTGCTTTGTCCTCTACTTCTCTGTATTTTACCGTTTCCTATTTTACCTTCTGTGAGGCCTGAACGGTAACAAAGCAGCACGAGAAGAAAAATAAAGCAAAAAAACCCGCGTTAGGTAAACAATCGCCTGGGGGCACGGCGTTGTTTGGAGCTGGCACTCCCCAGGAACAATGTTGTTTGGCCGGGGGGCTGTGCGGCAGGAAATCACCTTTGGGAGCCCGTGACCCCAGCCGCCGCTGAGAAAAACAACCTGGCTGGAACCAGGACCGATCCCGCCCCCAGCCCCCGGATTCTAATCATCTGCCTGCTGCCCCGACGAGGGGCTGAGGCTCCAGTGACGGGAGGCCGAGCTCCGTTCGAGGCGTGATGTAGAAGAGGAATGTGTGATCTCCAGTTTGGCTTTTCTCCCCCACCTTTTTTTTTTTGTTTTCTGCATCCTACAGAACTCGTCTAACAGAAGGTGGCTTCTTTTCCTGAGCGAGTGCTTCACATTCTTCAAGTTTCAGTCGATTGTGTTTCTAAATCCTTTTGAGAGAACCGTTCTGGGAGCACGGGCTCTTCCCTGGGTTTCCTCAGCAAGAAGGGTTCTTTGTCATGAAACCACTATTACCATTAGGGAGTGAAAAAACACCAATTCCACAGGCTTTGGGAGTCAAGACTAAACTCTCCCTTGTCCCCGCCTCATCTCCTGGCAGAGGCAAAGGGAAAAGGGGGCAAACTCCAGCTCTCCACTCCAAAGCCAGGAGGTTGGCCGGGGGGTGGGATGGTTGCTCTGGGTCCCGGTTATCACGGCTGGTTTCTAACAGATGGCTCCTGCAACCACCACAGCCTTTTCTCATGGTGCTCTATCTCAGAGGAAGGAAATTGAGATTCCACCCCAAATCCCAGCACATAGTTTTGAGGATTCCCACATCTTCCAAGGATTAAGTCACCACATGTATAGCCTAAAGTGTCTTGAGGACTCGAGTGAGGCTCCATTTTTTGAAGGCTGTGTAGGAAGAATCACTAAGAGGCTAAAATCCTTTGTAGTTTGCCCCAAAGCCGTATTTATGAAGGGATTTCAAGAGGAGGAACGAGCCACAGCTCTGACACCAGGGTGAAAGAAGAAACCAAACGACCTGAAAAGAGCACGTCCTTTGACCGACGAATCAAGGCACCTCAAGAAAAGACACAGCCTGAATCTAGCTACAGAGCAACCCGCTCGTGGGTCTTCCAAATGACAGTGCTCGAGAGCAGAGCCTCAGAAGCTTTGCCTGCACGTAGAGGACAAAACCCTGCAGAGAGAGGGGAGAATAACAGCAGCAGCCTCCTGTTTGGAAAAGCTGGATAGTGCTAAGTTAGAACGACGCCCAAGTCGGAATTAAACATCGTCACCAGGAAGTCTTCCAAGGAAGTATGAATGTGATTATCTGGAGGGCTTTCGATTATGAGTTTGCTTTCAACTCTCCCACTAGGCCTGCTCTCCGTATTGCTCACAGAGAAAATATTCTAGTCCCTACCCAGTGCATTTCACTGGACCCCGCTTGACCGGGACTTCTGGTGACGTGAAGAGAAGGAAAGTCCATGTCCCCCCATCCGGTCTGACTCAAAGCTCCAGGCAGCTTGGATAATAAATTCCCTGCTATTTTCTAAATAATTTTCAAGCCTTGGGAATATCTAAGTTTGGCAGGGACAACCTCTTTTCACTCGTGATAGGACAATTCAAGCTTGAGTACAGGAATTTCCACCTCAACGTGAGGAAGAACTTCTTTGCTGTAAGGGTTACAGAGCACTGAACAGTGCTACCCGGAGAGGCTGTGGAGTCTCCTTCTCTGGAGACTTTCGAGACCTTTCTGGATGCATTTCTGAGTGATCTGCTCTGGCAGGGGAGTTGGACTCGATGGTCTTCAGAGTTCCCTTTCAACCCTGAGCATTCTGTGGTTCTGTAAATCACCTCTTAGAAAGCAGGAAGATGAAAGCGCAGAAGAGCATGACGTAGGTAGAAGAGAACAGGTCAAAATTTATCCCTAAATTAAAATCAAAGCCTGTGTTTTTTAACCCGGGGACCATGTATCCAGCATTTCTAGACCATCCTGACATAGTTTTTCCACCCACCCACCCACGAAGGCAAGCTGTGTATGTGCTGGCTGGACCCACCAGTGCTCCCCAAGCCACAGACCATTTGCAGACTCTCCCTCTCTGCCAACCTCGGTGCAGCGGGGCGAAGTCCACAGGAAGCAGTTGATGATACCACAGCACGATCGCGCCAGTAATCCCAACGAGATAATCACAGATGTTGTGACCCACTTAAAAAAATGAGTTCATTTTCCAGATATCCAATTTCAGTGGCTTTTTAGGACATTACCCCCCTGAAGGTTTATGGGCAAATGAGTGTTCAGCTTATTCTCCATCATTTTCTGCACCAGTAATGCAATGCTGTACTAAGTGTGAAATTAGTACATAATCTTTAAGCCATCTTGGTTTCAGGATGACAGATACTCGCTTTGCTAATAACCCCAACCTCCTGGCAGGGTTGTATTCCCCAGGAGCCAAAGCAGCACGTTGTATTTTATGTTACCTCGCCGTAAATACAGGGGCGAGACGACAAGGGCAAATAAATCCCAAACCTTCCACGTGCGCAAAGAATGGCTTCTTAAATCAGTCCTTCCCCCTCAACCTCTTCTGCGTGGGATGCGGCACCAAAAAGAGACGAAGGAATTTCAAAAGGAGGGGAAAAACCAAGAAATCGAGCGGCAGAAGGGCACAAGAACACCAAAGAACGTGGGGTTTTTTCATCAAGTCCTCTTTGCAATTGTACTCTACGTTCAGAAGGACCCAACTGTGAGAAATTGCCATCAGAGGGGTTAGAGGATGCTGTGGATGGGAGGGAGGGAGCTTCCAAAAGAAGGATGATACCTGTCCCCACACCGGAGCTCGTTTTTCAGTGCCAGTGTCACCAGGTGACCACTTTAAAGTCAATTTAATGCAATGCTGAGGCTGATGGTGGCAGCCTGCATTTCCCAGTTCTACCTATGCTCCTGCTTTTCTCAAAAAAACACAATCGGCATGGAATTTTTTAATAAAAAAAGGAATTCCAAACACTTACTCTAACTATTTGTGATTCTGCTTCTAGTACAGATAAATTAAAACTGAAAGATTTGTTCGTTTGAGAGATTTCTCTTTTTTTTTTTTTTTGTTTCAGTACTGGCCACTCCTTCCCCCTGTTGGGAAGCAGTGCAAACCTGCACGTTAATTCCGAAGGTTCCTTTCTGTGGTGTTTCTGTTGTCCTTTTAGCAGAGAACGTGGAGAAACTCTTTGTAGTTACTCAGAAAATCCAGTGACTTTTAATTGTGCTTCTCCTCTTTGAGCCCCTCTTCATGCAGTGGATTTTTGTATATGAGTAACCTCTGTAAGAACTCAAAAAACCTGTTATTTATTCCTAAACTGGTATTGCCTCCTACCAGAGAGATGACCTTTTCTTCCCTAAACGACACGCTACTTTCAACCAAAACACAAGTTAGCTTTGATTTGGATGAAAGACCAGTACAAACGCGGCCAATCTCTTCCCTCGATAGCGATGCCACCTTCGCTGATACTGCTGCCCTGCGTCCATCCAGGCAGCTGTCAATCACTTCCCAAATAAATCGACACCTACAGACTGCCCCACGCTTTCCTTACATGAGAACAGGCAGGAAGTTTCTCCCAAATTTGTTTAAAGAACGCAAACTCAACAGCCTACCTCAACTAACGGAGCAGCAAGGCTTTTAAAAATGTATTCTTAAGCTGGACATGCTAAAATATCCCCTTCCCAAATGATTCCAGCTCACTGATTACTTGGGTTTAACCAGTCACAAACCAAGCCAGCTCCGGCACGCCCAAGTTGCCAATTTTTCAACATTCCAGTCTTTGCCTTCGATTTCCAAGTGCTTTGCACCTCTCAGGACTTGGCTCGCAGTCCCGGGTATCAAAGGAAGGGAGCGGAAGGACGCCGGCAGCGATGCTGCTGTGCAGTTGATGGGCCATCCAGCAAAGCTGGCTGCTGTTCCACGGAAAGAATGGTGACTTGTTATTTTTTTTTCCTGGTATCTGGTGGTTTAAGGGGGAAGAAAGGATTTATTTATTTATTTTCCCTTTTAAGCTGCATTTCACTTCTTCGCGTGTTGTTAAAAACCTCCCTAAATCAGAGCGCTTTCCCTTTTCAAAATGGCCTTTCTTGGAAGCCTTTGCTTCCAGCAGCAAACCTCCCCTCCCAGCAGCACACGCTCCGGCACTTCCCAGCGAACGCTTTATTCTCTCCCTTTCCAACCCAAACCACCAAACTGGTCAGTGCTTCCCACCTCTCCCCAAACAGCTTTCAGAAAAAAAGCAGGGGGGGAAAGGGGAAAAAAAAAAAAAAAGAAGGAAAAACACACATATGAAAAAAAAAAACCACCCGGCGAGCGATCTTTCCCAGTTTTGACTGTGTGTGGCAAGGAGCACCCAAGCCCAGGCTCCCCGTGCGAGGCGAGGGGTCGGCTCCAGAACGCAAATCCGCAGGGCTACGGCAGGTTCTGCTGTTTCCAAGGCGCTCTCCCCAGCTGCAGCGCATTACTTGTGGCAACTTTTCTTGGATCTTAAATGGGTTTTGAAGCCATGCTGTCAGCTGCCTTCATGTCACCCCACTATATTATGATTGAATCTCCTGTTCCTTTTATAGAGTTGTTCTCTCCTAATAAAACACTAACTGCTGGGCTGAAAGTCGGCTTCGGGACCGCTGCTTACGCTCTTATGATAACCTTCTGCTCCCCTCTTCCCCCGGCTAAAAACTACACTTGTGAGACGTTAATCGCCGAGGCTCTATTCTTAAATATGCAGCTATCCGGTCCCAGAAACTCGCCGTGTTTATACAATATCTTGACCCCACCCCCATTTCTAGTTATTTTAAGAGCTCATACTTTTCGAACTGGGCAATATTCCTGAACACATGAAAGAACACCCAGAGTACAAACAGCTATAAATGAATATCTGCGATTCATTGCGGCAGCCGCCTACAAAGGTGATACCTTCAAGCTGTTTGTCAGGAGAAACTAGCAAAAAGGCTGTTACTTGTCAACTTTTGGATAAGATACATTGCAAAACAATATTCATTTTCCCTGGCAAAGGCAAGCTCACATTTTATAGGTGTGAACTATTTCCAAACTTCAAAACTGTACCATAAATGAACTGTGAACGGGTAGAAAAACACTCCGAGTCCTGCTGCAGAGAAGCGAACGACTCCAAATGTACAGAATTAAAACAATCACAGTTTATTTTTAATACGGTTAAAGACTAAAAATATTTTCACCTTCCCCTCTGCTGCATTCGAACAGAATCCATCAACAAAAGCTTATAAATCTGTTATTCCTAATGGGTTTCATGCCAATGTTGTGTTTAAAGTCATGAGACTAAAAGAAAAACTACATTCCTAGGGCGTAATGCCGCACGGTTAAAAAGAAACGCTCTGCTGAAATCTAACTTGACAACATTTGTTGTTAGGATTTCCAGGACTTTCATCAGGGATGTTCCTCAAAGGATCCCGTCTCTCAGAAATTGTTTTTGTCGTGGTAACAGACTTGACTATTAATGAGAAAACAGTAAGAAGCTTTAGTGTCCTAATGGATACTAAATGACCTGGAGGATCTGAAACACTTATGTGCAGAAGAAATACATATGTGCAATTCCTTTGGCTTCAAATATTTGTTAGCTGGGATGCAGCGTATTAAATGAGGTAACTAAATACACGTGGAAGAGCGACAGTATTTTGCACATAAAGAACCACATTAATTTTGCACATAAAAAAAAATATAATATCCTTCTTAACGTGACGTTTCCAAATCAGATGGAAATCGGGCCATAACAGCAGATAAATATGCAGTGCCTCGAAGCCTGCGTATGTCCTCAAGACAGCGAGGCTGACATTTGACACAGATACAGCTGCTTAAAATATGTCTTCATCGTACTCAGATGGAGATAAAGACAGAAGAAAATTCAGCCCGAATAAATCCGAAGTGAAAAAAAATTAATCTCAAACCAGATGCCGCGGGACGTGGAAAAATGAAGATGCAAGCTGCATTCTGCAAACCTGGAAGGAAATCCCCGGCAGCGTCCCCGCTCCGTCCGCCTTTACCACGGAGCCCAACAAAAGTTCGGCAGAACCGACAGCCGTAAATATTCTGAAGGGGGAAAACTCTGCAAAGTCTGTTCATTTTGATTTCTGAGATGGTGCAAAAACGTTACCTACTCCCCGTACGGTTATTAGTCTCCGTAATGTAACAGAACAGATACTTTCTAAATCCTTTTAGGCCTTCTCCCCCTCACTGGAAAGATCATCATTTTTTTTATTTCAAAGTGGATTTAATAAAGAAAAGGAGTGCTGTTAAAGTAATACGTGAGGCTTTGACATTAAGCAGTGCAACCCTGCAGAGTCGGCAAGAACAGGGTCTCTAATCTCCAGTGATTTATAGAGGGCTCTTCCTTCATCTCTGCACTCAGGGAGGGCCAAAAAGTTTAGAGACAGGCTGGCGTCCCCCTTACTCCACACCGCCAGCTCCTGCTGGCCAGTCTGCCGGCAAAAACCTTTAACCACTTCACTGCTGGCTTCCCCTGCACCCATTAAAGGGGGTTTTATTTATTTGTATTTATAGAACAAAGTGATCTCAGAGTTAAGTAATGCCTACGGAGGTAAATGTTTATGTCTGTCATCAGAAATTTATAAGCAGAGAAGGAGAAGCTAATAGGCAGAAAGGAAAGACCAAAACTATGCGGGGTTTGATGCTCATCTAAGTAAGCTCTGAAAAGCTCCGAGGAGAAACACGTCTTAATTAAAAACTTACAAATATATACAGTTAATTTTAAAGCTAAATAACTGAATTACAGACACCAGACAGCCAATTACCAACTGGAGAAGAATGTTTGCCTTAGACTGGCTGAACGTTACACAAAAGTTCAAAGAATATGTTTCCAAACACAAATGCAAGGAGCTATTAAGCTCTTGTCACAAGACAGAAGTATCTCATTTTAATGGATTTCAAATTCATCATTTTTTAGGGAAATGACCGGTTACTTCTGCACTATAAAACCACAGAAGCCTCTGCCACTAATCTGAGGAATGAAACCCAGCTCTAATATGAACTCAGTACTGGGAGATTCACGATTGCACCAGGAACTCAACTGGGTCAAGGGGATTAGAAGCGCAAAGAAGAAAAGTGAAGGCCTTGGTACAGTCATACTCAGGTCACCTTTCTCTACACAGAGGACCCCACCAGGACCAGCAGACATCAGACCCAGGTGCCTAAGAAGCTAAGCCATGTTTTCCTTTGGGGTACACGTCTGCACCTCGTGGCAGTCTCATTATGTAGGCTCTAAGTTCCTCACAGCAGCAAACACCCCTTTCCTTCTGCATTTTTACTGTGCCTTTTACAGCAAAACCTTGGACTGCAGTCAGGTCTTTTAACAAAACTGAGGATGCAAATAAACAGTAGGTGAGTCTTAAAGGGGAGAGAGAGACCCAAAAAGCAACAGCAACCCTACAGCCTTCAAAAACCCTGGTAGTGTCAGCGCCTCTTCTTTCACACACGTCAATACAATCCTCATGAATTTCAGTGGAAACTCCACGAACACGCAGACCAAATTTAGGCCTGCTTGAGATACTGCGGGTTTAGTTAAGCCTTCCTCCTCATATACACGCTAGATGGACCATTTATAGACCGTCTTCTGCTTTCCCCAGAACCCCAGCAATCCTGGCGTAGCAGGACTCCATATAAGAACAAGAGAAATCAAGCTAAAATTCATCGCGGTGTCGATAGGTTTTGCTGTTCCCATTTGCAGGAGCACTGAGAGCAGCCACGAAACACATGCAGAACTGTCCCGCACTTTTCCAGCCCTGCGAAGGTAGCAAAAATATCTTTTAGCTGCCACTTCTCGGACTGGAAACTTTCTGGTCAGGCCAAGCTGCCCTTGAAAACCGAACCCTGCACAAACACGCGTTGGATGTTTTAGGGTTTTTTTTTATGTTCCTGCTAAATGACCCTCTACTGTCTTCCCTAAAAGGCTGGGGACGGGAGATATTGACATTCGGATTTCATGTTCATTAACTAGCATATTGCAACCTACACAAAACACTGGCACTCGAGATGCATTATTGCGGAGTTTGCTGCGCTCTCCTTTGAGCGGTTGAGCTCATTCCTCACCCCTCCTCTTGCAAGTGAGGCTGAAATTCCTCTGGGTAGCCAGCTCAGGGACAAACTTGGAGACCGAAGTTGCTCCTCCGTGGACAGACCCCGCTCTGCTCCCGCGGCACCGCTCCCTTGTTTCCTGCAGCAGCGAGGGCAGGATGGCCAGGCTGGGCTGGGCTGGCACTCGGCAGCTGCTGGGGCAGAGCACCGAGTGTTTCTGTAGGTTATTTTGGGGGGTGGTTTGCAAAACCTTCATCATTCCACTTTTAAGAAGCAATCACTGAATCGCAAAGGTCAATCCTTACTTGTGTTTTTACCTTCGGTTCCTTTTGTTTAATCTGATGAACAGACGCAATTTAGAGAGTGACGCTTTAAAACAAAAATTAGCTTAGACTTAGGAGAAGTTAATCACAGGCGGGTACTTTATCGCAAAGGTTTCCTGCAGGCTGTTTCATGATGCTCCAGCCTGCATCCCAGGGGTCCCAATGGGTACCCAAGCAGCGTGTGGACCAACACCCAGAACGACGGGGTTAGGAAAGCGCAAGGACCACGATGCTCCTTTTCTGCCTGTTTAGGGAAACTCAGCAGCCTACAGCCACGCTATACACCCAACCACCCTCTCACAGATCAGCTCACGTATGAAAGGGGTTTAAAAGCCTCAGTTAAAATTCATTTTCATGGAAGGAATGGTTTAGAAGCAGCTTTCGCCTTCTGTAATGGTGTCTAATGACACCTTCTTTTAAGGTATAGCTCTCTTGCACCCTGCAGGTAGAGGCAGACAAAAGGTCTCGAGGAAGATGACACTATGGACAGTAAGAAGGAGATGGACTTGCATCAGAGCAGCCAGGTCACACCTCACATCACCTGCACGTGCGTGTCCGGCGGCAGTTCGGGGCCTCTCCTTCTGCTCCTGGCCATGAGCAGCACGAAACTTCTGGGGAAGGAAGGGTGCTCGGGCTGCCCGCAGATCCTGCCCTTTCCCTCCCATCTCCATGCACGAGCATGTGCCTACAAAAGGAGTGGAAACTTGGCAGGCTGGAACAAGGAGCGCAGTCAAGGGTCGGGAGCAGAGACGAACTGCTCCCGTTCTGCTCCGTGGGAATTACACCAAAAAGGTAACAGAAGCTGGGGAACGCTCTGTCTTTTCCACAGAGCCTCCCAGCGCTGTCCCCGACAGCCGAACGGGCAAAAGAACACGTCTTTCACAAGGATGGACCCCGGTATCTGCGCAATTTCCTCTAGAGACCAGCTTTAGAGATCTCTGGTTTCATTTCCCAGCTCTGAAAAGGAGCGATCCGTGTCAGAGCCAGTTCTTGAAAGTGTTTAAATTCTCTGTGGCAAGCAGGGTCACCACGTGCAGGCACGGCCACAAGCAGCACAACCCTGTGGAAGTGGCCAGTTGCCAGGTTCAGCCCTTCGTGAGGCTAAGGAAAGGCATCAATAGCTAAAAGTTCTTCTTCAAAACATGTTTTTAGGAGACTTAATCCTTTAACACCTCTGCTCCCTGGACATCTTCTGTGCAGCAGAACTTGAAATAAGGATTCCAGGTCTACGATCCTGAAGTAGAAGGCATTTTGATTTTGGTCTGCATTAAGCCCCTCGTGTGAAATAGCATGCAGAACAGGTAACCGACCCTTAAATCGCCAGGTCCTGATGCTCAGCAGGCCTATGACAAACTGATCTGGCAGTAAACAAGTCTTATCAGGGCACCCACAATTAACTCCTGTAACCAGAGAATGTAAATCACTCCACCCCAGCAGACCTGTGATGCCAATTTGCACCTCATCCAAGTCAACTAGATCTACATTATTTACAGGGCCGGGGATCTCAGCAGTACCTGCTGTCAGATGAATGCTTGTGTTTAATGTAAAAGTAATACATTTTAAAACTAGGGGAGGGGAAAGGATTTCCTAAGATGGCTCTGAGAGGGTCCCACTAAAAAGCCCACTAGGTTTCGATCAGATGAATGGCTGATGACACAGCTTTTAACTCCCTTTAAAGTAATTTTTCCAGTAGCGAAGGGATGAGGTTCCACATGAAACAGACTTTTATTCCGCAGGGTGAAGTGATACAACCTGGGGAGACACAACTTCCCTCAAGGCTCCTGAAGCAGCAATAATCTTGTTTTCTTTGTACAGCTCCTGGCACATGTGAACCTAGTGTACAGCTGGTGCCTAAGGACACGACTCCAAAATAAATCTGAAATGCAAATAACTTATTTAAACTATAATACAATCACATTTCTTTTTATAGTAAACATAAATCTCCTTCTTTATTATAATCACATCTTATCACATATAAAGTAATTTAATACAAGACCTACCTTCCTACATATTATTGCATTAAGGAAAGCAAACTTTTTCAGTGTTATTTATTTCCAGCAGAATCTCCAGGAGGCACTGGCTCTGGAAGGATTGTGTCCTAACTTGTTTTTTAGAAAAAATTCTTTAGCCTCTATTAGGTCAGAGTTGCTTAAATGAGCTATAGTTAGTGTTATCTGGAAGTGAAAGTTCCCGACCACCCAGAGCAACCCATGGGATGACATCTGGGAGATACCCTGAAACAACAAATCACCACATCTTCCATGGGAGAGAAACAAGCTCTGAAAACGCATCTTAATTTTTAGTAAGTGCCCACACCACTGCTATGAACAGGCCACGAACAAGAGCAGCTTCAAGTCAACCCAGAAATGAGAGCTTGAAGGGGAAACAGGAATTAGCTGGTTTGATGGAGAGATCACCTTTACCTACGGGCCCCCCAAAAGAGTCTGCTAAAAGAGTGAGCATGACGAGGCATCCTGACACCGTCGCCGTGCAAACGTCGGTCTCTGTGGAGCTCGCTGCAATTTGCCACTGATTTTTGAAGAGGGGAGGCTCTGGGCATAGAAAAGACCACGAATCTCTGCGAGAGCTGCTCCTGCCAGCAGCCACCAGCCAAAGCAAGCAAACAGTTCAACGCCGAGGGAGACCGGAGAGCGGAAAGCAAAGCACTGCCCTACCACAATCATCCCCTCTGCCGACGAGACGGCCAACACGATGGCTTGTGGTTACCTGCCATACTCTCTCTTGCACAACAGGAGAGTCGAGCAACTCCTCGCCGCCGTGGCACCACGGTTTAGGACACTATTAGGAACATATTTTGCAGCCCACATAATAAACACTTTATCCAACTTTGCAAAACAAGCCCTGAGGCAAAACGAGTGTAAACACAGGCACGAAACAAACGGTACGTGGACAAATACTTGACAATGAGAGGATCAAAATTTGCCAAGTGTCATTCTGAAAAGCCCAAGACTTTCTAAAACGAGCTATGCTTTTTATCTTTGGTTTACCAAAGATTACATGCAGCAGCCAATACAGCATCAAAGCTGAAACCTCAAGTCACTGCAATCTCCTACCCATCCAAACATTTCCCATGGTTTTATTAGTGCTAACCATGAAGTCGGTGGGAGAAGAATCTGGTCAAAAGCAAACCAAAAATCTCACATGCCATATATTGCACAAAACGGGCAGAAGACTTGTGAGAAAGACACTATCACCTGGCAGGGAACAACATAAGCAGGGTCTATACATTACCTGTTCCCTCTACAAATAAAGGCTGACAAATAATAATAATAAAAGTTAAAAAAAACCCATGCAAGAGAACAAAATAAACCCACCCCTCCTGTTCCCAGAAAAGCCAAGGATAGATGGGCAGACACAAACAGGCTAAAGCTCAGTCTGTCTGCAACAGGTACCAGGGAGAGAGATTTAAGACTCCTTTTCAGTAAAGGGTCAGGGCTTTGCAAACCAGCTGGTGATCTGTCAGCAAAGCTTCAATCCCTGTCTTTGCAAAATCAATTCTGAAATCTCGAGGAGTGATTTGGAAAGGACACAACAAACTACTGCTGTTAAGCAGAAGGAAGTTTTCCATGCCAAATTTAACAGCAGTGGAGAACCCTTCCTGTGACATCTGTGCTGCTTTACCTGAGCCATGAATTACCAACACCAGTGACGACGAACGGCATCGTGGTGCCAATCAGGAAATACCTAAAAACATGCTGAAAGGAGAAGCTGTTCCAGCCAGCAACGATCAAACGAGAGGAAGGTTCAAACAACCCCCTTAGAGACTCCTCTGCCCCTCTCCATTTCTCCTCTGAGATCATGACTGGGAGCTAAATGTTTCTTACTGCTGGAAGATAAAATAAAACCTCGACGCTAAATGAGAAAAGCATCACTGCTGGGATTGTTGTCATCTAGGGAGGAATACAACACAGAGCACTGACAACAGCTGATCACCTTTTCTTTTCCCCAGACTGGAGAGCTGGTGGGAGCGGGTACGTGGCATATCAGGGTTCACTCTGGAACTCTGCTTGGTGCAGACAAATTTGGTACTTAATAAACAGCACATACCCAACCTAGATATTCCTAAACATTCTTCTCCACTGATGAAAACGCTTGCTTAAGAGTCCTTAATATGTCAGAAAAGAAACGTGGCAGTTGTAGAGCAATTGTCCTGCTATGTGCTGGGTGGGAATTTTCAGGCAAGGGGAAGAGAAGGGGAGGAGGAACCTCTGCAGATGTCTCCAGGAGAGCCATTCTACTCCCAACCAGAGCCCTGAATGGCACGCCGTGTTAGCAGATAAAGAGATGACAGTGAAAAAACAGCCCCCCAATCCCCACCCCGAGCCAAACTCCATGGGAACTACTGTGGCAAACAACAGGCCTGATGTGGGAAAAGTTGAGCTGTTAATAATATAATATCAAACAAGCAATAATTGTCATTCACTTACTCTTGAAGATGCAAAGGAAAAAAAAAATAAATCTAGGAAGCTTATAGGATAAGTCATATTTTTGTGGGATGGGGGATAAAAAGGAGAATCCAAGAGCTAAAAGCAGAGTATTTGGAGCACTGTCACTGCTAACAGCAAGTTATTCCTGTGCACCACAACCGAGTTCTAAACTATTCACGTTGGCTTTTTATGCTGTGTGACTTTCCCAGAGATACAGCCTCTGTTTTTCATCATCAGAGGACCAAATGATGATCTCCAGTTTTCAACTAGAGTCAACTCTCAAAGCCCTACTCCCAGCAACATCAGATGCCCCAGGATCAGCCCAGAAAGTTAGAGCAGGTTGTTTCTGCCAGTGCTCTGAAATAAAGCAATTCCTTCTCCGCTGTGGACCTGCAATTAAACACGGAGCCTAACACCAAACTGCTTCAGATTCAGATCTACTTGTAACATCCCTGATGCATCCAAGTCTTCCTTTTAAAGTCTTAACCAGAGCTATCATTGCAAAATGATTCCAAACCCTTTTGGTTTTCCCTTCTGCACCCTTGGCTGGCACTGCCTGAGGACACTCCATTTTAGAAGTTTATTTGAAATAAGTCTCTGTCATTTAATATTTCTCTTTCAATTAACAGCAAGAGTTTATGAAGAAAGACTACCCTCAGTTTATGTCTACAGCCTGTAGAGGAAGAAGAATGATGTAAAAAGTAAGAGGCTGAAACTAGCATGATCCTGCCCGTCTTTTGGTGAGTATTCAGCCTTTAGGGAGGCAAGTGGTGTGAAATATAACTTATAGATCTTATATCACTATTCAACTGTATAGCCATTTGATAATTCAAATTCCTTTGTACTATCCCTCCTGGATACAAGAGGAATTGAATCAGCAGAAGATTTGCTTTCTTTTGTAACCCCTCCAATGTTTAGCAAATTTAATTCCTCCCTATGAATGGGGGGGGGGGGGGGTGTATGTGTTACCCACACACGAGTATAAAATACACTTCTATATAGGTGATGTAAACAACATTCACTGTCCTTCGACTCAGAAATCAGCTCAAATTCCTTAGGACCTAGGGAAGCTAAAGATTGTATCAGATCCTGATAAAACACCGTGAAACAGCTGCAGACTTTGGGGAATCTACGAAGAAGGTTTCATTTTCAGCAAAGTTTTGCAGTCACAAGTCTCCTGGCCATCGCTGCCTGGCAATCCCACTGCACTGTGACGTCCAAGCTTGTGTGTTTACAGCATCCCTGGCCAGAAGCTGCTTGATGGAGCTTATACTTGTCTAATGACAGATTAGCAGTTTTAAGCAGAAATCCAAAGTATAAAATCAAACATTTTGGTCAGCTACAGAGTGTATCTTCTCAACACTGAAACAAGCAATAAAGCACCTCATGGTCCCCTCCAGCAAGCTCCTACTGTCACAAACAGTGCCACGATTTGGATGGGATCAATGTCACCAGCAGCAGGCAACAGAATACCAACCTGTGATTCCAAACTTCATTTACAAACTCAGCTGCACGGTTTGTTTCGGGCAAGAAGGGCTCTGAACTTGCAAACGGCCAGCCCCAACAAGATGGTGGAAGTTTTCCCCATCAGCTCCTAAAGAATTTACTGCCTGCTGGGTTTGGAAATCGTGTTCCTTCATGAGAAGGAGAGGAGAGGCTGCCTGAGGACATTGTTTATTAAAGCCTTTTGTTCAATTTACAAATTGAAACAAATAATTGCGGAGACATTTGCAGCTACGGAAAAAACGTGTTTACAAAGTGGAATAAAATACAGACTAAATACATTTGGATTATAGTAGATCAAAACATATGAGTTTCTAACATAGCATAAAGGGCGGTCAACACTAGGAGGACAGAAGGAAAGGCGCCACTGAGTCATGTTTTTTATAACAATCTGGTCACTTAAAAGATTTTTGGCTAAGTTATGCTCTCAGAGTCCTTAACACGCAAGAATCTTCCAGCCACACTCAAACTGACCAGCCCTTGAGATCAGAGGCACTCCATCCCAGGGACAACTACCCGCTCCTAACACACAACAGATGCCTCCTAGGAAGGAAAAAAGACCCCTGAGCTCCAGTTAATATTCCACGGGAGGAGTTCTTGGTTCAGCCTTCCTCACGTGGTTTTACGTCTAAACCCCAACTGGCCTCAGAAACTGAAAAGCCCCGTTGGAGCATCCCACCTCTCCCTCCTACACACACACTACTGCTCTCTAGAAAACCACTTCGCCTCACCTTAAAATGTCTCACATGGTGAGGCTGCCACCACTTGGAAGATTATTCTGCAGTCTAATGCAACTTGGCAATCAGAATGATTTCTCCAGCATCCAGAATAGATTTGCCCAAACCCATCAGAGCCTGGCTGAGCCGACGCCTCAAAAAAATAAAATAAAATAATTTAAAAAAATCACAGCCTGTCTTGACTGCACAAACCAAAAAATTCCTGGTTACTTTATAAAGGCCCTCGGGTTTGGCCTGGAGTGAGGCAATTGTATCAGAAATAAATCTAGAAGAGCCCCACCAAGGCAGCGGAACTAGATAAGTGGAAAAATGGCACAAGAGGGATGAAGTGCTGTTCCTAAACGTTAGCTCTAAAAAGCTTTATGTAAACAACTATTTCCTATGATGTCCTAATTAATAGCACAGCGACAGAATCGAGCTCTGTGTGTAACACTAAGTGGAATTTCCAATAAAAGACATCTATCACCATTAAAAAAAATAGGAGGAACACAATTCATCAACTGAATTCTTCTACCAGTTCTCAAACTACGTAGAAAGGAAAACAGCCACCACTGTGAGCTGAATACGATGACTAAGGATCGCTTTTGCAGCACAGAAGTATTTTCTTAACATCAGTAAAATATGTTAACTAATATTATATTTAGTTAGCTGAACTCCTCTGGGGATTAAAGGCCCACTGTGCCTAACAAAACTTTGTCTTGAAACAGACTAGCAAATGTTATTTTAGTACAGAGTATTTGATAGCTAATCGTGCTATAAAACTATAAAATAAAGTTGTGTTTATTGGTACAATTAATCCCTCCATAGCCCACAGGGCTACAGGAGAAAATGGGGGGATGAGGGAGGTCAGACCAAGGGGGGTGGAGTGGGCAAGGAGGGAAAGACCAGGTCTGAAGCAGCACGTGTGGCTCACGGGGAACTGTTATTATTCCAGCCATAACCAAGAACATCACCTCCATCAGGGAGTGCCAGAGGCAGAAGAAAGGCACAAGCTGCACGTAGAAGGAAATTCACCCCCAAACCGAGCTGACCGTGTGCTTGAAGATTCGTAGAAGCCTAAGAAGCACTTACACACCAGTACCCTGCAAGGTCAGGGGACAGGATACCCCCACCCCAGTCCAATAAATACATTCCCTAAGATAATGCAAACTGTGATTCCTTCCCACTGTCTTCACTTGTTAAAAGGTTTTCCAGCTAAGAATAATCTCGAGCAGAGCATAAGATTAAAAAAAACCCAACCAACCATCCAGTGATGGAAGAAACACATGCTGGAAATCCAGCTAGCATGTTAATTGTGGTTAATACGTGAATCAAATCAGGAATGTAAACATCACCACCACTCAGAGCCCGTGCAGTGACTTCCTATTTTTATTTTTACAGCTTTGGCATTAATAACCAGCAACTGCTTACGGTCGCCAAAGGCTTCTGCACTTCAAATATATGTTACTGCGTACTAAAGGATGGCAAATGTTTGTAAGCCAAGATGTTTAGTGCCTTCAAATTGAACTAAAAAAAGTGCACCAGAGGACAGTTAGGAGAAAAGGACAAGTTCTGATAAAATAGAATTTGATACCAACCACTATGCAGCACATGGGAACAGAGAATAAAGTCAGCAGTTTACCGAGAGCGCTTCTGGAATACCTTTGGGATGGACATTTTAAGCACAAACTGCTACAAATCTCCAGTGATTTAGGCACTGAGCCACAGAACCAAACATCACCTTTGGTGTAATGAACTCTTCCCCAAGTCTGAGGGGTTTGGTCTACCTGCCTGGTTCTCCCGAAGCTGCGCAGCCAGCTGGCCCCAAGGCTGGCAGCAAAGCCACCGCTCCAGCTTAGATCAGGTTTCCTCCCTTATTTTGTTCCAATCCCACAGATTTTGCAGCAAATGTGATTCGCGTTTCAGAGGATGATAAACTGCTTGTAAATAATTTTCTCACATCTAAGGAGTGCCCATAGTTTCCAGGCCAAAAAGGAGAAGTTGATGATAAACACCTTACGCTGTGCTTTTTGTATTCCCCGTTTCAAATTCCAAACTGGATTTAATGCATGAGAACTCTGCTGACCCCACCTCGTGTCACTGTGTGGGATCTGGGTACTTTCTTGTGCTTTTTATCCCCATAGCACAGCTGCCTGAAGGTCCCACTCCAAGCAAACGTTTTGGACATTTTATTAAGAGAGAAAATAAAGCAGCCAGCCCTGCAAACATCCCACTATGAGACTGGAAAGAGAAGCTACAGGTGGCAAAAATAACACGCAGACCTGCCAAAACCAGAAGGCAACAGTGAGATAGGAGCGACGATTAGTCTGTCAAGTGCTGGTCACACACGTCTCAGGAATGGCAGTGTCCTCAGATAGTTGCTAGATTGGCCGTGGGCTCAGGTTAATATTTGTATTAAGGAAAAGCTGTCAGCCTCAATCAGGATTAGACCGATGCTGTGCTAGGTACCGTGCAAACGAGCAGTGAGAAAAAAGCTCTTCTCAGGAGAGCTTCCTTCTAAGTTACAGTAAGCATTTGTATTATTATTACTATCATATTAAGTAATTGAAATTACAAATGGTATTCCCAGCACAGCATCTCTGAACGGTCCTCGGTGCTGACGGTGCCATCGCCCTGCTGACAAAGCTGGCGCTAGAGACAATTACTAAGCAGGAAGAATTGGTAGGTAGTGATTTTTTCTTAAATAAAACATGGCTTGATGGAGTTTGATGGAGAAAGATAAAAAAATAAACTCGTGGGATGGAAATAAACACAGCATTTTAAATGAACCTAATAACATGAAAGTAATGAGCTCGGAAAACAGATGTGGACAAAGGAAAGCAAAGGCTACAATGCACTCCACGCAATCTGGGAAGGCACGATAAAAAAATTTACAAGCTGTTTTGAGTCCCGAATAAAAAGGGTAATCAAGCCAGGCTGAGTTATAAGCGGGCAGGGTACAGCATCCTGCAGCAGAGACTAAGCAGAACACCTTCACCCTTCTGGACTGCATGGCAAGGCTTCCCCGCCTCGCTGCAGCTCCAGCCTAGTTCTCCGTTCGGCAGCTCGTAACTCACATCACGTACTGTAAGGCCTTGTCACCCTTCCTTTCCCCCGTGTTTGATCTTTTGCATTCTGCTGGGGCAGCAAACTGCTCGTGTGCTTCTGTCACTGACAAACGTTGGGGCAAGAGGTGAAATAGTAAGGAAAAAAAAAAGAAAAAAAAAAAATCAAATCAAAAGGTAATGTAATATCCTAAGGAAAGATACCTCGTTGCAAGACGAAGTAGACACAGAGATGATTTCCACGATGCCCGGTTGGCTCTGCTGTTAATCGTGATTTATGATAACATCTATGCGAGGGACCCATCGGTTAGCGAAACCACGTTACTCTGTACAAAGTGGCTTCTCAAAATGGCACTGTGAGAAAGCTCTCCTCTGCAGTTGTTTTACTTCGCCTCTGAAAGCTTTCAAATTGAACTGCTAAAGTTCAGCCAGCATCTAATTTTAACCGTGAGTTCCAGGAGAGAGTAAAGCTGGTGGGAAGATTACAGAGTTCCTTGAAGCTCTGACCTACAACAGGAAGAGAGTTGTCAGCCTTCATGTCTCTCACTCTAAATCCCAAGGGAAACAACACTGGCAGAATGTTTTATAACACGTTCCCACTGTAAAAATTTGTATTTGAGAAATATGATGCTTGCTCACTCCTTCTCCTAGACCTCTGGTGTGTCAGGAAAAACAGATGACCTTAAATGAGTAATTTTAGTTTTGCCTTTACACCGCAGTTCGGATACTCAGGGTTCACAGGGTTCTGTTTACAAAATCACAGGGAACTGATATTACACAAGAGCAACACATGCACCCACACCTTTAAAATACGAGCAAGGAGCTGGCAGCTGGTAGCAATGTAAAATTGCCTTTTTTCTGCCTTCTCAGGTTAACTGTGTAAGTGAAGAAATACCCACACGGAAGGCTGCAATCTGTGATTTTCATAAGGAAGGCTAAAAGACTTCTGTCGAGGGGCCAAAAAGCAGCATCTGTTAAAGAGCTCAGGAAAGAGAAATTAAAAATAAAATAATTGGATTATGATCTCTCCGCTAATAAATTCAGATACTTTTTTTTTTTTCCTTTCCCTTCAAGCCATGGATTTTAGACAACACCCAGCGGCACGAGTCCGGTTCCATGGTGCTCTGCGCTGCCCGAAGGATCACAATTTCAGGTGTTGCACAACATCAGGAAGCAAACCAGGAGAACAGCAGAGAAACCCAATACGTTTTTATCCTGCCAACAGAGAGCAACTTTCCTGACAGTAATGAAGGTCTGGTGACAAATAACCAATTACTGGACAGGATATGAATAATAAAGATGGGAAAACTGTTATTGCAGTAATAGGTCTTGAAGTACAGGGGCAGCTGAAGGAACTCAGTCACCTTGGAACAGCTTAAAAAAACCCCTCTTTTTCCCCACATTCTCATTTCTCAGCTTTTCAGGGCCTGGCAATGAACACTGATAGCTGAAGCCCAAGGAGTCAGAAGCAGAGGAACCCCTGCAAACCCACGTCCCACCAGTCGCTGATGCGGCACTCGGTGCGCGCACGGTCACTGTGGGAGCCAAGGCAAGAGCAGCTCCCTGAACTTTCTCCTCTCCTCTATCCCTTCGGATAATGAAAACCAGAAACGCTATTCTGGGACTCAGAAGCATTTTGAATGATCCAACAGTTGTTACAGATCTCACATTATCTGCTGCTGACCCTAAATTGAGACGTCTGTTAGTCAGGGATGATGATTTTTGCGCTCATGAACAATTAGTTTTGCTGGTTTTAAGGAAAAAAAAAAAAAACCCCAACAAAACAACCAATGCATCTTTTAATCAGAATCTAAATGAAAAATGCTAAAAGCTATTCCCTAACATCTGCCAGTTTAGCATAGATTTAGAAATAAAAATCAAGAGGTATAGTCTCATCTAAGGGAATTATGTGTTCAAATCCTGATGTATGGAGATGAGGATGTAAGTGTTAACATTCAGCGTCTTCTGCTGCATATCCGAGGCATTAGGGTGGCTTAATGAGTCACTGTCTGAAACCAATAACAAGTTAAAGTTCCTCTCTCACATACACACACATTGAATTTTGTGTATAATTACTCAGTTCTGAGTAATGACAATTTATTAGATTTTTCCCATCGAACATCCGAGCTGCTAATGCACACCATGTCACTAAAACAAAGCACTCTTTCCAAGAAAGGCAGGAGTCCGGAGCGTAGCACGTGTTAAACGTAACCAAGCATTTTCTCTCCCAGCATCTCTCGGCAGAGCTGTTCTCCTAACCAGGGGATCCATTTCTAAGGGCGAGGAGCGGTTTGAAAGCCATGAGCGCAGCCTGTCCAGTCCATCAGCTGTTGCTTGCACAGCCCAACAAAGCACGGCCAAAGGATGAGTCTGTCTTGGAGGAGCAACTGGAAACAAACCATTTTCCCTTCGCATTTGAAACAAAATCTACTGCTGTAGCATTTCAGAAAGCTCCAGCCTTCTCTGCCATAATAGCCTGGGCTTCCACAGTGCTGGCTGCAAGGTGGAAAGGAGGGAACGTGGACAACAGAGATACTGAAGAACTACACCGTGTGCTAGGTCAGCAGGGCGTTTCACTTCGAGCTTTTCCGAATACAAACCAGCAATGGAAAAGCCACCAGCAGTCCCAGTGGTTATGGTAGGAACTAAACTAAACCCGCAAGCGAAGTGCCACGCTGATTCAACTAAAGCACCCGGGTAACACATAAACAGCATCGCGGGGCTTACGGGGATGCCACAACTCTGAATTTTGCCCCGCTAGCCGAGATCAAAACCAATCTGTGCACATGGAGCCCCTCGGAAAGCTGGGACCGCTGCCTTCAGGGAGACGGGTCGGGAAAGGGGACAAAGCCTCTCTCACAACACACAACTTGAGGCTTCACTGGAGAACGTGCAGAAAGTTCCCAAACTGGTAGGGTTTTGAGCAGCTTGGCACACGGTGCTAGGACTGATGAAATACCACGTTTTTCCTCATCACTGCTATTTTAAAAAGCAGCAAGATTATCCAGTGGAGGAAATACTTAGGGATGAGAACGCGTACTTAATATGGACCTCGTTGGGACAGCATCCTCGTCCCCCTGGGTTCCTTTCCGCGCGGCTCGCGGGAAGGCAGCGGGACGAGCTTCCCGGGAGCAGGGTGCGATCTCCCCTCCCTCCGCCGCCGGCCCTCGCCCCGTGGAGCCGCCGCGAACCGCGGCAACGGGACCGCGCGACCGCTCCATTCCCATGCCTTTTTTATTTATCCATTTCTATTTTAATAAGCAGCCCGTTCCCTTGGCCCCGGCGTGCCTCCCTCCCCTCCGGAGCCCTGGGTTATGTGAAAATGCGTGTGCCAAGCGGCGGAGGCGTGGTGGAGCTCCTGGCTCGCCGTGACATGCTCCTGACGTACTGTGTGGTCAAGGAGCCGGGACTGGGGGGCCTGAACGAGGGCCAAGCCTTGCACTTCAGCTTCCTGACCTGGCAGCCATTCAGAGAGACCCTGCTAAGTGCTATTTCCTAAATACACTAGCTTTTCATAACAATCTTACCACATTGCTTTCCTTTACAAGCTCTCTTAAAAGAGAACTGGACTCCTTCTGGTTAATCTACACAGACTGCATTTGGAAGCCATCAGAAACTGAACTCTAAACAAAACGTTATTAATGTGTTGTAATCTGCCCTCAATGTTCCAGATGAAAAGAAAATGTTTTATAGTTTTGGAGTATACATTTTAATTGCCTTTTAAGAGTGCATATACTTTTAGTGCTCTCTGTTATAAAACTGCAGTATCTGTTTCTTGATAACTGTTGAATGATCTCAGCTATTTTTATTAGGTTTTCTCCCCCACCCTGGTCCCCTTCCTTAAGCTACCACCACTGTAAGGCTTTTTGAGACCGTTCCCGATATTAGGCTGGCAAACGGTTTCAGTCTAAGATAAACTCCATTATAAACAACTTCTTTACAACATCCCCTCGCTATAAAAACACTCCGATCCAGAAAATTCGTTCTTTAGATGAACTTAGAATCCAGCTACTTTTGGTAAAAACCTGATCTAAATAAGGGCTAAACCAAATTTCTCAGATGCTTGGCCCTTCCCCGCTCGGTTTGCTCCCGGTGCCTGGTTCCTGTCGCGGCTGGAAACGCTTGGCTCAGGGAGGGATTCAGGAACTCAGAGCAGAGCCTCACTGGCAAACCTTGCAGCAGCCATCGGAGATGTTCCGGCTGCCCCTCGCCCCACCACGGCTGCTGGGGCTGGCAGAAGGTGCCTGGAAGCAGCTCCACCAAAAAGCCACCGAGAGAAGGTGGGTTCTTGGTAAGATCCCACCTGAGCTGTAAGCCCCGAACGTCCTCAGGGTGCAACTGGGGAGCAGTCTCTGAGGTTCCTGGTGCTGAATCGCCTTCCCTCGAAGCAGAGGCTGCCTTCTATGAGAGGATCTTTTAGTACTTCTGGGACAGGGGAACACAAATTTACCTGGTATGCTTTCCGGGTATCCCCTCACTAGAAAAGTACTTGGTAAAATAAACAGAAATCCAGGGTCATCAAACTAACCATGGGTTTTGTTGTTCGTTAAGCTGCCGTTTCAATAGGCAAGAGGAACTGTTAAAAATACCGTGTTTCAGGAAACATCAGGACTTTGTGGCTATCATATCTGTATCAACCAACGAGCTAGAAAAGAACAGCTCTAGCTACCCTGTTCTAGGCATGCACTCCTTAAAACACCCGAGCATGTTTTCCTAGTGTTTGGTTCTTACACATCGCCGCCGTTAGTTTCTTCTCAAGACAATTAACTTCCTCAACTCCTCCTGTGATGTCTCTAACACCTCCCTAATACCTTTTTGACTGGCAAGATACTATTTCTTACTTGATACAATGCAGGCCAGGATATTTTGCAGTGGGAACTGCACTCAGCGCTGGGAGAACAACCGCTTTTCCAAGTTCCCCTCTTATGCAATAAAAATATTTTAAATGGCAAAGTCCCCCTCTCACGTTGGATTGGGATTCACACAGCGCAAGCGAACTGAAGTTTATCGCTGCTCTTTTAGTTCCTTTTATCTTCAAAATTATCAACGGTTGTAATTTTTTTGAATGTTGCTTTTGAAAATATTTTTCATTATGCAGATGTGCTTGTGAAGATTAATGGACTGGGAACACTGGAATCTCGCATTAATCAACTACAGGGAAGCAACCGCTAAGTAAAATTTTCCATAATGCTGCAGGCTTGAGTTTAACCAGCACCTCTGAGGATTGCAGAGGGGGCCTTTGGGGCCTCCTCCGAGGCTCCGAAGCTCCCCTCTGAACCCTAAACGAGCCACCTCACAGGGAAGCCTGTCAAGCACTTGTCACGGGTTACCACAAAGGACCGATTCCTTCCGTGTGCCAGTTAGCGTCGCGGCACCGCGATGGCAACGGCCGGCCCTTGTTGGAGGGTCACCTCTCCCAAGTGCAGCTGAGCACCAGGGACCTCAGGCCATGGGGGGCAGGGCCACTAAATGTCCACTCCCACCAAGAACCAGCAACCTTATCCTCAAGATCGTATTCCACCCCCATTACCTGGCAGAGGTGGTCCCATCACAGATGTTTTAAATACAGATGATATGGCGAGAAATATGCTTTCTGGAACAGGATAATGCCAAACCCTCCCCCAATCCCTACCCCAAAATACTGGAAGTCAGTGTGTGTGCACACATTTAACCAACAGCTAGGTTAATTACACCAATTTCATTACTAATTGGATCAGTTTAAACCTCCTACATTGAAAGCAACTTGGCAGACAAAAACGTTACCGTAATTACAAAAACAACTGGTTTCTTGAATTAAGTAATTCCACCAATTAAGTAATTCCACCACGTGGAAAGCAAACCCACCCGTAGCCAGTTGGGTAGGCTTGACTCATTTTCAACAGCGCTATTGCCCGGTGCTGATGCCTCCCAAATCCAGCGCCGTTACTCACGGCAGCCGTTCCCGAGGGCGGATCCGTTCACACCAGTTGAAATAACTGAAAGGAATTTGCCAAAGTGACAGGAAAACAAGCTCTGTGAAGAGGTCCTGGTGAAAGGAAAACTTACCTAAGCTTCCAACTGCTGCTTTTGGTATAAACCTTTGAGGTTTGAAAGGCTTGATTACGGTTCAAAGAATACCACCCTTGCTTCCAACCTTCCTACTTGGGATGGCTACAAAAAACAAAGCTGTCCTCCAGCAGCACAAGGCTCCAAATAGCTCTGAATTTGCCAAAACCAGACAGAGTTGGACATCTCACAAGAAAATCTTGTTTCAACTGATCATATTAAATAGGGTTGTGAAAACAAATTGTGGTGAATGAAAAAGCTGCTGGCCTACGATCAGCTCCCCTCTCACCGACAGGTACTAACTCAGGGCAACTGCAATTACTACAAGGAATAAATGGGAAGAAATTCTACAATTCTATGAAATAAAAAGGCCAAGAACATTTGGTTTTCTAGCTTTAGCTTCCTGAAACAAATAGAAATTCTATAATTCTTTAGAAAACCAAAAAAGACAAATAAATCCTTTTTTTTCCTTTCCACGGTTAATATTTTCTTTTCAAAGCCTGGAGACTTTTGAAGTATTTCTAAGAATGTGCTCTTGACAAGTTGCATCTTAACACTGACTGAGCAGTTCCTATAGGCAGCAAAAGTCCTCAAGTGTTTTCTTCTAGAAAGAAACTGCAGAGCTCTGTGTGAAACACGGAAAAACCACAGAAATGATACTTAGCTGATCTCTGTATCAAGCAGTTTCACCTCGAGGTTGTTACTGCCATCACATCTATAACAAGAGACTCCATGGGAAATTCTGGAAGTCAAATAATCTTCCACCTATCAATATGTCTTACCCAAATTAGTATTAAGAAGCTATCTTCCCCCTATGTATGTTTATGCTGGACATTTATCTGCCGAAAGAAGCAGATAAACTAAAAACCACTGCTGTTTGCAAAAGGGCACTGCTTGGGAAATAACCTTTTGAGCCACTGGAAAAATTCTGAGTTCAATCAACTTTATTTCCAGCACAAAAGCAATTAGAATTTTCCCATCAGAAATCAGATGAAGAAGTAAATTAGGATTTGCCAGCGATGGGAATTCATAACTTGTGGCATAAATAGAATTTCCATATTAATTTTGGCTACGGCCATCTATGTAAACCTCCATTCCAAACACAATTCATGAGAGAAAAAAATGTATTACAGAGTATATTACAGGTATCTACATTGAAATTGAATTTTGCCTCTTCTTTTTAAGCAAAAGCTGCTTTAATTAAAACAACAATCAACCCACAAGAACCAACAGACTTGGCTGCTGTTCTGTTCACCCAAGCCTATGAGTGTACTGAGCAATCTGATTTAAACAAAACCCAAATCATTTGCGCCCGTTAACCTCAGGAAGCTACAGCTATTTTTGTGTGCGCATCAACCAGATGCAGGAAAAAAAAAAAGTGCAATTTTTTAAGCAGCTCACTCAAGGAAACCATTTCATCACACGTAATATTAATTAAAATTAAATAAATTGAAAATAATTCTGCTTGTCAGAATGCATCTGGAGCATCAAGAGCGGCTCCTGTGGCACCAGCTTCAGTGACAAAATAGGTCAAAATCTATTCTTTCTTTTTTTTTTTCCTTAAATAATGGGCAGTTTGGTGAAAGGTTTTATCTTTTGACTTCCGTGATCGATTTGAAACACTCTTTACAGGAAACAGCCTAAGAGCGCCCGTAACAGGGAGATCGTCTCGTGGTCTCCTTGTGGCATCAGCCACAGTACATCAGATTAGGAGGAGGGACGATGTCTCCTCTTCCTAACGGCCAACGCGACTCATGCTCTACAAGAAATGCTCTTTTCTTTCCCAAGTATAGCTCTGTCTGATGAAATTTTACTGAGGACCTCTTCCCACTTTGACTTGTACACCATGAACTTTCTTCTTTTCTTTCTCTGTGGTTTAATCTGATTTGTTTTAAGGTTAAAGTGAAGATTAAGACACAATAAATCCATGATGCAAGAAAAAGAAAGGGTGGGAACTATAGTTCAGAAAGATGTCTGCAACGGCAACTGACTCCTGCCCCACTTCCTCTCCTTTACCCCCTTCCTGATCCAGGAATAAATCTAGTGAAAAGGAGACTGGAGGATAAAGAAGATGAATTAGATAAGACCACAGATGAGAAAAATCAAGTCGGGGAATAATTTCTGAACACAATACTGGCCACCTAGAGTCTGACCCAAGACTTGTTTCTTAATTAGCGTTTTAGAGAACGTTTGGAAAGCAAAAGGCTGCGGGAACGGAGCTGTGCCTTGCAGATACAGCATGGTGCTCTCATTCATCCACGGATCGTTCCCGTTGACGACTTCTTGGCAGCTGAGAATATATTCAGACTGTCTGAAGACAGGTTCTAAAATTTTAGATCCCCTCTGTCAACAGCTGGGTGATCATCTCATCTGCAGTACCCAGTGGATCAGCTAACCCTTCTTCTCTGTTTTACTACCAATGATATTTTCTTGATGGGTATTCCAGGTACTACAGACATTTGTATCTAGGTTGTAAAGCTGGGTCCCTTAAATCAGCAAAGCACTATTTCAATCATCTCACTCTGCCATAAGGTGAGCCTGTTCAATACAGGAATAAAAGCAAGGCCAGCAGAAGTAATAAATAAAGGATTTCTCCTGACAAGAAACCAGATCCTGTTGCTTGAAATTAAATAGCGTCACGCAAAAGACTGATCAGAACATCCCTACTTTTTCCTCAGTGGTGTGGCTAAGGACTATGCAAAAAGCAGAGGACTGGGGAATAGAGAAGAGCCACCAGGCTCCTTCCCACGCGCTGGCAGAAGAAACCCTTGACTGCCTCCCAAACACACGGCAGGTAACCTCCCAAAGGAGACTGAGTCCAAACATTTTGCCCTCAGAATCCAGGTTGTGGTTCCTCCTCGTGCAGCATTACCTCCTGTAGGCTCAATGGTCCCCAACAAAAAAAGTCAGGAGTTTTATGGAAACTGCCTGCTGCCTGAAGTCCTGGGGAGAGAGAAGATCTCCCTTGAGCCACAGCCATGGAAAACTTGGAGTGTTTGACTCCAAAGCCCTTGTGTTGGGCTCTGTGCTGAGCCCAGAGTGCTGATAGGTGCTGCACCCACGGGCCCGTGGCACACAAATGCTCCTTTTTAAAAACAGCTACAATTTAAAAGGTCATGTTGTAAAGTCATTTGATTGAAATAGTAATAAAAGAGTAAACATTAACTCGCAATTTTTCCTTAGGTCTTTCTTATTTCCAGTTGCTATCATTTCTCCCAGACTAAGTTGCACCTTATGAATCTGCAAGTTTATCTTGATGAAAAATCTTTAACTTCTCAGTTTTCAATGCAAGAAAACTCAGGTCCTTCCATTCAAAAATACCTACTCCTTGCTCTCCCGACTCCCACGGGATCTTGCTTGCAGCAATTACATATTATCCACATTATTTCTCACTAGGCAGACAGAAGTATGCTGAAACAAGGCAAAACTGTCACAATAAAGGAAACAAACTTTTAAAGAAACCTAGTTTTTATCCCGTGCAAAGATGACCAAGCCCCTGCTATATCCTGGGAAACATTATCTAGCTAGTGGGCTCTTGCAAGCTTTCTGGAGAGTCTGGATCACTTACGTTTCAATCGTTACTACTCAGTAAGGTTTTCTGAAAATGCAAACAATAAACACTTCCTAAAAAAGAAACTGAGATAAACCTATGGCCCCAGGAAGCCACCGGGCAGATGAGGGAGAGCTGCAAAGTGACCCCGCTCCAAGCGCATTAATGCAAAGGCATTGATTTGTTCTGGGTTAACGATAAGGACTCGGTCTCGTTTGCGGAGACCTTTCCTTTGCTGACTGCCAGCCAGAGCTATGTATTACACAACCAGCAAGGAGAGAGTTTGGCTTTGCAAGGGACTAATGAAAGCCAGCCCCTCTCTGTAGGAGAGGAGAAGGGAGAACAAGCTCAGGAATGGTCAACAGCAGTTGGTTAAAACGAAACCTAACCTGTGTCTGCACATCCCCTGGCACCCACCACCCCGGAGCAGCCCCAGGAGGACTGCCAGGAGAGCCAAGCGAGTTGGCATCGGGGGGATTGAGGGAAAGCTTTCCTAATGATCTGAAGCCAGTACTGAAGCCAGTTTTCCAGCTCATCTGAAAGGTGAAACCAACTCTGAGGACCACCTAGACCCTAGACGGACACGAGCTTTTTTCCCCCAGAAACAGGAAATCCAAAAAGCAGAGAAATTCAAATAAAAAGGCGGCAACACTGGCAAAAAGGCAGCAGCAAGATAAGAGAGATCAAACAACAAGCTGCTTGTTGTGTTCTTGAACCTTATCTCAGAGAAAACCTGGAGGATAATGAACGTCCACTACAAGTGCCACGGCATCCATCCCAGTGCTGCCAGAGCAGCTCCCTTTGCCCCACAGAGCTCGGATACAACTGCTCCGTCGTGTTTATTGGCCTCAAATACTATGTCTAAGCAGGAACTGTAATATTTGGCACTCGGCTCTCTGGATTCAAAGAGTTAAGCCATGTCCTATAAAGATAAAAATCTCCACTTTTATTATTTTGTAAGGCTGCCTAACAAATGAGGATCCAGCTGTAATTGTAACATTCCAAGCTCCGAAGGCGCCAAGTTTTACTAACTATAATTTAACTGGTCCAGTTGATGCAGTCCAAATTCTTGTTTGGATAATCAGCCTTTGTTTAAATATGTACAGGGGGGAAAAAAAAAAAAATAAAAAAAAAAGCAAGAGAAAAAGCAGCATAGGCCAGCATTAGCCTCTAGGCATGTCATGTGAGCTTATTACCCTGAAGCTTGCAGTAGCAGACACTCATGCACAAGAGGAGGATTATTTTGCTAGTATTACTGTTACGGTAACATATAATCAGACCTTATCCCCCTCCAACCCCCACCCTTTTTTCTTTTCCCTTCTTTTTTTTTTTTTTTTCCTTCCCCCCTCCACAATTCACAAGTCTTCTTTCCAAGTTCATATAAAGTTTAAAGGTGAAAAGGTCGAGAAAGTTTCATGACTGGCTGTTGAAAGAGGGAGAAATAACCAGGGTCTCCGAGTTTGCATATACTAAAAGCTCAACAATTTTGTATTTTGCTGCAATTCATAACTGTGCAAATCCCTTTTGTTGGATCTGTTTGGACTGAAATTAAACACTTGTTAATAATTTATAACTTAGCATAATTAGGAAATAATAATAACTGTCAAGCAACTACATTTGATACATAAAGCAACTTGAGTGGCTCATTAGCTTATTTGTCAAAGCAACAATTTCTATATATTTTAGCTTTTTTATTTTGGTTTTTTTTTTTCCTGGGAAGAGCAGTTAAAGAGCCACCCAGCTTGCTTGGAAATCATCTCCCCACCAGCTGGGAGCAATTCCCAAATTGCCGCACCTCACCCACATCCAAAGGATGCTGGCTCCGTTTAAAAGCAGCTTCAGCTGACTTCAGGAGGTGCCTCACCAGAAAGGGAGGAGGGATGGCCAAAGCCTTACGCCGACCAAAGAAATGCATCCCACAGCAATAAGCTGCACATCACTCGCTCTAAATTTTACATCCGAATCCAAGTGTTTGGCTGAGAAAGTGACTGTCCAAGGCAGTCCCTCGAGGAGAAAATTCATAGTTCTTTGTGCTGGTTGAGAGACCTTAGCTCAAAAAAGCATCAGGGCCGGGCACGAAGCTGCCTGGCAATTCAGAAGGTGCTGCTTTTCCCACAGATTAACACAAACAGAAAAAAATAATCTGCGTGTTTGGTTTTTTCCCCCTGGGGAGTAGAACTGATTTCTGTCGGCGGCCGCGTCTCTCTTGGAAAGCAGAGTGTGGCTGCCCGTGCTGGGCACTGTGGGTACTTACGTGGCACAGATGGCAAAGTATTCAAATACTTTCCAAATGCATACGATTCCCTTAAATCACAAATATTGTCGCAAGAAACCTACTACACTGAGGCGGAACAAACCGAATTCAACTGCGTAGACTGAGCCAGAACCTCCACTGATTAAAGCCTATGTAATCTCACTTCAGTCGTGTCAATATTCATCAACCAGAATATCTAGTCCAGTCCAGATAAAAGTAGCCACATAAATGCTCATTATCACTGATAAAGTAACAGCTGCAATCCTCAGACATCAAAGATTGCTAGGCACCAGACAGACGATGCTTTTTTGATCACTTTTCTTTCCTTGGGAGTACCTATGCCAATTCTATTTTTGCTGCATATTAATTTACGATGTTAGAAAATGTCAAATTTAAGGATAGAAAGCAAGGAAGTCCAGATTAAAAATTAGTCTCTGGTCTCAACGCAGCCAGTCTGTCCAGATCCTGAGCTAGTGTAAACTGATTTGAAGTCAGCGGTGCCAGGACGACTTGCATCAGTCAGGGATCTGCTCTTGTTTTCATCTATTTATCTGATATAATTTTTAATTTACTTACTGAATAAGTCTCTTGTCTTTTCATTCCTTTCAACTCCTCCTCTTGATTTTGTTTCTTCTGTCCCATTGCCTGTAAACTGAAAACTGAACACAGAGAGCCATCTTCCCCGCTCCCAGCAGCTCCCAGCATCACCTCTTCTTCTCTCACCCATTTCTTCCCTTCCTATCCCTGCCCTGCTTATAGTATATTTATTATCCATCATTCTGTGATGGAAAGGAAGGAAAGAAGGGCTTCACATACTGCACACTATTCAACAAGCACAACAATTCTTGGAATATTGTTTAGTACATCTTGAAGCTGAAGAGCTACCCAATACCTGAGAATGGATAAATAGGATGTGGGGTTCTTCAAAGTGACCATGTAAATGAGAAAGGCAACAAGAGAAACAGTATTTAAAAAAAAAAAAAAAAAGCCTCCTGTCCTTCTCTCAGGAATCAAACAGTGCCTATAGAGGAACCAGAAGGAGATGTCATTCTGGTTAATTGAAGCAGGTCCTCATAATTTTTTTTTTTTTTTTTAATTCTTTAATCATTAGTTAAATGTGAAAGGCTTCTTTTTTTTTTTTTTTAAAGTGACTCTTCTAAAGGACATGGAAAAAAGATATGAATCGATAAAATTGATCCATAACATATTTTTACTTGAGAAAGGATTACAGGGCTGGATCTTAACGTTATATACCTAAACCCATTTCTTGTTCCACTGCCTTTATAGTTCCAAAAAGGAGGGAAAAAAAAAGAAAAAAAGTACATTTTGAAGACAAAGGCCTTTATCCTCTTAAGTGCTGTGGATTTCATGCCAATCTCCCAGTATAAAGCAGACTTCAGACTTGTACCCAAGAGAAATGGTCTTAGAAAGATTAGATTTTCCACCACAAAATAAAACCCTTGTGTGGTGAACCATACCAGCTTCAACACCACCTTCCTCCTAAGAAACACACCCCTCCTGTGTCCTCCCCTCCAAGATGGAAGTGGTTTTCTCATTCCTCTGCTGTTGTGCCAGCCAGTTTTCCCACATGTACAGTCTCCACAAGTGTCACATGTCCCTGAAAATCTATGGATGCATCTAGTTGGTTTTCGCCTTGTTCTGTGCCATTTGGCAGTACAGCAAGTGGCACACATTGCTCTTAATACTGGGGCACAAAAATGGTTTTCATTTGTGATGTACTGCAGATAAAACCAGTATCAGTGATGTAGGGTGAATGTAACTGGATGAAGAATTCTTTTAAATCAGACAGATATTTTTGAGAGTTGCCCATCAAAGGGCAGCCTCTAATAGGAGCAGTGTACTGCAGAGAATGAATTGTGCTAAGCATCTAGCAGCTCAATAAAGATGAGAAGAAACTTTCTTAAACTACCTATTTGGTAGAAAGGTATTTTACCAATCATCCCCGTACAAAAAAGCACAGATTTTCAGGATATTTCAAAACCCATTGGCAGTAATAAAGTAGGACATGCAAGAAAAGAGGGAAATATAGACTTAATACAATGTAACTGCTGAGGATTAAATTTTAACACCACCAAAGCCACACAAAAAAAGAATGAATTCAAGAGTCAGCAGATTAAAACTGCGTGTAGTCAGCTCGGGATTGGTATGCTACAGATGGAAACTTTCTTGACAACACGGAGTTTAAATTCTAGTTGGGATCTACTATGATTAAATGCTCCTACAATTTTTGAGTTCACTGCTTTTTTTTCCTACCGGCTACTGTAATAGAAAAGACATCCCTTGCAAATGCACAACTAGTGAAAAGAAGTGCAAGTGAAAGCCATTTAGGTTTCCAGCAAAGACATAAAAGAAGCAGAACGGCTAATGGACATCCAGGGTAGTCAAATCGTTTCTGCAAAATCCATTAGTTACTAAAAGTTCTGGAGGGCTCAGTTTTTACAGTAAAACCTGTAAAAACTCAGTATCCAGTTTCTCTATTGGGACACTGAGGTGTGAAGATCCAAATGATGCTGGAACTGAACCTGTACATTTGAACCTTTTGAACTCCATCTGCCCTTCATAAATTACTTTACCACTAGAGCTTTAACACGTTTCGAACCTACTGCGCTAGGAAAATAAGGAATCGTTAGGATAACTGAAAACTCAACTAACTTTCTGACACCTCCAGTGGAATTTGTCTTTGCTCAGAGGACGTGCACCTATAACAGGACTGTGGGATGAGAAAAAAAGCTTCCAGATAGCCCAGTGGAAATAACATCTGTCTTCAAGCTACTGAAAACCAAGCGGCACCCCCCACTCAAAGCCATTTAAAACAAATGAAACCTGGGCTGTCCAGCAACAGTTGCTTCATTCCATCTGGAAACACCGTCAGATGTCAGCGAATTCCACAAAACTCCCAACTGCTAGGAGCCCTTCATCCTGCATCTCGCCCAATCAACCCAGGCTAACAGCAGCCCCCAGCAGCAGGAAAACATCCCAATTTTGCCTTCCATCAGAAGTACTAAGAGGTGACAAAAACAGAGGGGTAGCAGCAGCAGCAGCATCCAGAAGACAGCGTCACCTGGAGAGCTACTCTGCCGTTCCTTGGAGAGCTTCTCCTCCATCCTGCCGGCCGGGGCTGCCACGCAGCCGGGGCAGGAGCCAGCAGCAAAGCAGGGCACCAACCGCCTTGTGTGAAGCCACAGCCCTGCCTAATGCAGCTCGCAGCTGCACCAGCTGATCGGTTCATTCTGGTTTTTAAAACCTAGAAACTTCAAACAGTCCTGAGTTTTCCGCAGCCGGGTGTGCTGAGACAGGGAGGCTCCTAAGGAATCCCAGCGGCAGCAGGAAACAGCGCCCAGGAGAAATCTCTGAGCGTGATGAGGAATGTGGGCAACACTCGTCTCCAATCCTGCTCCTGGAAGATACTGGATGCACCTCTGAGCATGAGGAGCAACACTCGGTGCAGTGCTGGGGAGCTGGCCCGGACGGGGATGTGCCACCTCACTGCAGGAGGCTCCTCATGGAGATCCTGCAGGACCTGCTCTGGCATGGAGGGCCCACCCCTGTCTCTGTCCCCCTGCAGATGAATTCTGGAGTTTTCCGAGACCTCGGGGGTCTGTTCCTCTCCCTTCTGGGCAAGGCAGATCGTGGATGTTGGCTGGTCTGGCTGCTAATCTAAAACCTGATGCTGGGTATTTTACTAGCACGTGAGGAGAGACTCACAACCTCCTCTGCAGGACAGGATGAAATAGTGTGCATTTTAACAATTTATCCAACCTCAAGACAATAGCCATAAAGATTCTTAAAGCTGCAAGAAGAGATCCCAGAGGAAGGCTGGGGAAGAGAAAAGAAGGGAACCCTGGTGAGATGACAGCCTGGCTGCTAAACCACAACATTAACCTCTTTCTTTTTGACCCACAGACAGCGGGCTTCTCGTTGTTACTTTTGAGACTATGAGCATCTTTACAGAGATGGGCATTTAGGAGAAAAACTAAGACTTTATTTGAAGTCCAGGAAGAACGGAAGGGCTGGCTGACAAACAAGACAGCGTATTGTCATGAAAAAAAGATACCACTTTCTCCTACAGCTTCCCCGTCTGCAGGGAGAGGCTCAGCATTCAAAGCCATGGACCTGCAGTGCCTGGTCAGGAACTCTTCAGCTCCCAGCCTGCTTCCGTAAGGACATTCTTTAGGTTCAGGAAAGTCACCTGATTTGTTTATCCTGGCTCAGATTTGTTAGTTAGAAAGTAGGAAACTGCCCATCTTCCTCTCCAAGGAAAGCTGTGAGAATTCATATCCGAGTGTGCTGATAAGAGGTCAACGATCATAAAACCCACCTACTGCTTTTCTCTTTGGATTAAATCGTTACCACGTCGTACCTGGACACTGCATTGCTGTTTTGTTTAAAATGATCTTGTTAAGCAGCAAAGAGACATGGCAGCTCCCACTTGCAGGTCACCTCAGGTCTCCCGAAACAACTATGCCTTGGGGTTTTAGTGAAACTCAGGAATTCCAAAAGCAAAGCACATTGCCCTTGGTACATAAAATGCTTCTGATTCACAGAGTGACACAAATGTACGAGAGAAAAAAGGATGTCTGATGATTTTTTGTAGTGGATGGCTTTTAGGTGGACAGAATACGCTTACGCACTTCTTCGACCACCAAACAGCAAGTGATTTTTAACAATGGGCTTGTGTGAAGTGCTACTTGCTTATCAAAAGGACTCAGAAAAAGAATTTCAGGGGTTGAACTCACACTGAGTTTTAAGTCCTGAACAAAGACTAAGATGCTGTAGCTGCACAAGCATGTGCTCCTTCATACCAGGGGAAGGCAGCTTGCCCAATGTGCCCTTGCTCCGAGGCACGATGCTACCACAGCTTCTTCAGATTAAAATTGTATGAAACGACTGGACAATTAGAAAAAGAAAATTAATAAAAAAGGAAAAACTGACAAAGCTTTCTGAAACGATGTAGTTTCCCCATGCAAGTCCCATGTCATAGTTTGCCTGTTTAAGCAGTAAGGAATAAGACACGTGCAATCTAGGACGTATTGAAATGTGTACTTGCAGTTTATGAAATTAGTACCTCCGTTAACGATGACTCCTAAGGAGATGTGATAACTGACCCTGTGAACAGTCCTGGACGTAAGAACACACACAGGGTCTCAAAGAAATGATCCCTGGAGGTCATGTCAGACAGCCTGCTTTACTGCCCCCTTGCATCAACTGAGATTTGTGGTTCTGTGCTCCCTCTCCACCAGCACAGACTGCCTTCTTTCCCTTGCTTCCCAGCTTGGAAAGGATCCACGTATCATTTATAGATTTCTGAGGATTGGTAGGGCACTTTCTGAGGATTGCTTTGGGAGACAGTGCCACGTTTCAAGCCAGAGGGATGCAGGTGTAAGCCTTTAGAGAGAGGTCAACAACCAGAGTGGTTATGAGTAATTTGGTTTTAAATGTACTACCAATGTAACCTAGAGTGTTTCAAGCCATCAAAGCATCTCACTGTCAGGCGTGGGACCTACAGTCAGTACATCTCATAAGCTAGAAAGGACTTACATTTCAGAAAGGACCTAAATTTCTGACATTAAACAAACAGTAGAGAAGGGATCAAGCCTAAATCGCAGCACCCACTCCCTCCCTGCCCCCCAAACCCACAGAACGCAGCTATTTCAGGAAGCAAAGGTGTGCTTATCCAAGTGTTTATTCCTTGGAGCATATTGGCTTTGGAATCACAAGCAGCATCATCAGTAGGTAAACGCACAGGCTGAGCTCATCTAAGAGCTACGGGTTCATCCCCTGGGTACCTTACAAAATAGCAGAGATCAGCCCCGCCTGATGCAAACGTTAAGTCATAAAAATAACATTACATAACGCGCAGCAAAACATTCATTTGCAAGAAGGCAAATCTAATGCTTCTTTTTTTCTTTTTTCCTCGGGAGCCCAGTGATATTGCAGAACACGTTACACACGCACAACGAGGCGGCGTAAACGAGTTAGGTATTTTCCAAACCATTCCTGTAGGTTATGCCGTTTTGTTGGATATTTTGTTTCACTACTCGATAATCTCCGAGACAAGAAAAAAAAACCCATGCTGCTGGTGAAGTACTAAATCACACCAAAAGAGCTAAGGTTTTTAGATGAAACAAGAAGCTGATTACACATGCACCGAGTATACCAGTCGCTAAGCGTTCCTGGATTGGAGGGATAAGATACTCTCTTTGCTTATTACTGCCTCCTTGATCCGAAGAGATTTAAGCAACTGTTTTCAATTAGATGTTTTTAAGCTAGTAAAACTGCATCCATAAAGGCATATTTATAGAACAACTTAAAACTAGAAGAATTAAAATGACTACAAAACTGATGAATTCCATCCCCCCCAACCCCCCGCCCCGCATCGTTCGCTGACCATTAACGAGCAAAAAGCACTGCAATTTTAAGAATTAATCCACTGTCACAAAATTAAATCAGATACACTAGCAGGGATAATGACAAACTGGTGGCTCCAGCGCTGTCAGTTTGCGGGTGATACAAGTTCAAGGCGTCTGTGCTAGTGGCCACTCTGTTGGAACAAACATGAACATAAAAGGGAACGTTAAAAGTGCAGCAGCACCAGCAGAACCCGTCCTGTCACCGAGGACGCAGGCTCGCAGCAAGCGGCAGTGCATCAGCATTGCCTCGTAGAAAGGATCTGGCTGGTTCCAAGACAGCCAAACCTCAGCACGTGGAAATACAGGCAGGCAAGGTGATGAAAGTAAACGACACAGACACGATGCTCGTTCCCCTCTGTGTTCCTGAGCACAGCGTGGCTTTGCTACACACGACTGCTTTCATCCCTGGGGACCGACGACGGACACCCCGAGATTTACCGAAACAAACTGAGCTTTGAGAGTTTTCATCCCTCAGTTGCTTAAAACAAAATTTGCCTAAAAAAAACCCCCCACAAATCAAAAAACCAAGCCCTGTGCAACACGTGACTACAACTATGTGCAAGATGAGTCTCCAGTCCCTGAAGAACAGGCAGCAATGACAGAAGTTTCCCCAGGAGCCTGGCTCAGGGATGCCCGGCACCACGAGCAGACGCGCTCTCTCCTCTGTCCAACCAGCAGTGCCATTAATCAAGCATCTCCTGATGTCTCCTGACCATACCTGACTGACCCAGGGCTGGCTCTAGTCGGGGGCAAAATAACTGGTACGGAAAGTGCCCCAGCTACACTCCAGCCCTGCCTCCTCCTCCTGCAAAACCCGGCTGGAGAAGCTCGAGTCCGCTCAGCATCCCCAATTTCAAGCTCCCCATGCATTTCTACAAGCCCACTTTGCTCCTGCCCAAGCACGTCGCCACGAAAACTCCTAAAAGCACATTAACAGTGGAGAGACTTGAAGATTCAAATACATCGTTTAAACATACATATTTTATACACGTAATACCCATCAGAATCAGGCCATAAATACAGACGGATATTGCCAAGCACAAACCAGTGCCTCAGCTTTCTTCTGTCACAGCGTGGCCTGCACCGGGGCACCCTGCCCCAGGGGCCGTGGGTGCTGTGCCCAGGACAGACCCGCGCCGCAGGAGATGTCCCAGGACAGCACATCAAGCTCACAACTAAGGCACCAGCCCCCACAGAGAAGCATGAGAGATATTTTCTTTTCAAGTAAGATCCTGTGGCTTACATTTGCTTCCCGTGCTGAAGAAGTAGACGCGATGTACGGAGATTTTATGAATTATTTATATTTATAATATTTATATTTATAATATTTATAATTAGGTGAATTAACCTACAGAGCTACACACAGGGTCTCGTTTTAGGGAAACTCTTCAACCCTGAAGTTGTAAGTGACCTTCACCAGCTGTGCAGTACATTGCCTGTGCCCAGCCCTGCAGGGTGAGAATGCATTTGTTTGAAGTCTGCACCCTCCCCATCCTGCCCGAGCAACTGGGAGCTGAACCCTGCTGAGCCCCAGATGGCAGTGCCACCCTCTGCCCTGCCTCCCATCACCTTCTGATCGCGGAGAAAAGGGCAAAGCAGGTGAACCTGAGCCACCTCTCTCCTCACGAGCTAAATGGAAATAAGGGAAAGGAGAACTCAAGGAGCCACGTAACCCTTGCAAGCGTACGCTGGGTTCTCTTCCATGGCGTTGAAGACACAGAAAGCTGTGGGGCCCCTCAGTTCAAGGACAGGGAACTGCTTGAAAAAGTCCAGCGTAGAGCCCCAGAGACAACTAAGGGAGGGGAGCATCTCCCTGCTGAGGAAAGGCTGGGGGAGCTGGGGCTTTTCAGCTTGGAGAGGAGGAGACCGAGGGGCGACCTCATTAATGTTTATAAATACACAAAAGGGTGAGTCTCAGGAGGATGGAGCCAGGCTCTGCTCTGTTATACCCAATGATAGGACAAGGGGCAGCGGGTGTAAGCTGGAGCATAAGAGGTTCCACAGAAACAGAAGGAAAAAATTTCACAGTGAGGGTGACAGAGCCTGGCCCAGGCTGCCCAAGGAGGTTGTGGAGTCTCCTCTGGAGACGTTCCAAACCCACCTGGACAGGTTCCTGTGTGACCTGCTCTAGGTGGTCCTGCTCTGGCAGGGGGGTTGGACGAGATGATCTTTTGAGGACCCTTCCAACCCTGAACATTCTGTGATTCTGTGATGCACTCAGCCTTCAACCCTCTCCGTATGGATCTTGCTACAGCCCAAACCTGCTCAGAGAGGCAGAGTATCAGGTACTTACTGAAATCACATAACCCACCTATAAGAAGATGTGGAACTACATCAGATGTGCCCTTTTGAATGAACGTGGCTCTGATTTCTAATGGGTTTGGATCTTGTTTACAACATGTTAAGAAACAAGATTAAAAATACTACATTTTTGCTAACGGGAAACTTGGTGATAACAAGGCTTGTTCAACACCTTTGATTCACACAAGGGTTTTTCTGCATGGTAAAGGATGGCTCCTGGAAGGAGATGTTACAGGGTAAAACCAAAAGCAAAGTTTCACACAGTTTTATCCATACAATTATATCCAAATTGGCAGAGCAAAACTATGAAATAGAAGCGAACATAAAAGCAAGCGAAACAACACGAACAGTGAGGCACTAAACAATTCTGCCTCGGGCACAACACTAATGCAAGACTAACTCCAAATCATCAACTGAACCAATGAAGGTGACAAACAATATGCAGAATAACAAACCTAACCCAGCACTCGCTCCCTTCTCCTCCCTTAATCAAGATCAAACCCAACAGAGGGGAAACACCACACAGCATCACCATCACCTTGAAGCACACCATGGCTGCCTGACAAGTCACATACTCCCGCAAGGATGAGAGGTGGGAAGGAGAGGAGAAGGGCAGAGGGAGAAGCATGCTCAGCTCCTGTTAACAGCTCTGCAGCTGGGGACACATCAGGTACACCAAGGCTCTAGAAGAAGACTGTCTCAGCTCATTAACAAGCAGGTACATAGATATTTCTTCCCCTCCAGGGTTGTCCAGGGCTGTCCCAGGCTGCCCAGGGCAGGGGTGGAGTCCCTGTGATCCCTGGGGGGGTTTCAAAGCTGGGGAGATGCGGTGCTGAGGGACAGGGGTCAGTGGTGCCCTGGCAGTGCACTTGGACTCTATGATCTTCGAGGGCTCTTCCACCCAGATGAGTCTGATTCTGTCTAACCCAGGGGGGGTATAAACTGTACAAATATATGATCTACATGGTGTAGAGAACTTCCCGTGGACGTACAGCTGCCTGTAAAGCTCTCCCCGTTCAAGCGCGCTGTCAAACAAATACTGCTAATTCTCCGAGTCCAAATACAAGGTCAGCACATCTTAGAAATTTCTGTTTTCAGGATAACTTCCGGAATTTAAAACACAGATAATCCCCAAGTGAGTTCTGGTCTTGCTCATAAAACACTTGAAACTTTTTCTTTTTTTCCCCATTTTATACATTGAACAATGTATATAAACTAGATTACAGCACTTTGGCTACAAGTTTCTTCAAATAAACTAGGCTGAGATGTTACATTAAGACAAGTCCACCACATCAGAAGCTTTGCTATGCCCATTTTAAGGGTTTTTTTTGGGGTTTTTTTTCCCTAATTATAATTTATACTGAACCTCTTCCCCAGTAAGCTGACTCAGGGAAAAACCACTCTGAAAGGCATCAGCTATTAATGAATTATTTTTATTAACAAAGTTAGAGAAAGAAAAACCACAGTGGTTTTCAGCGCTGCAGCTCCGAGCAGAACCCACAAGCTGGAAGGCAGAAAGAAGTGTGAAAGTCAGAGCTCTGCTCTCAACAGCTCCTCCATCTACTGAGGAGCTGAAATTCCATGAACAAGGGTTTTTTTCCTCTTTAGAAATGCCACAAAAGCCACTGAAAACTGAAATAATAGGCATCGAGCAGAAGGAGCTTTTATAACACACTGATATTGAAGTTCAGCTTGTGATGAGGTTTACTGAAAGCAGAATAGATAGCAGAATTGAGTTAAGGAAAGCATTTTGGCCAGTTTCAAAGACCTTTAGGCTTTCTTGTTTAGTTGTAGCAGACGAGAGATTCACGGTTTAGTTTGCACTTAGGATTTTAGACCGAGGACACCGAGGCCGCTCGCCGGGTTTCGCGCATCTCCCCGCAACAGCTCCCACCGCGCGACCTTCCGCACCCCAGGGAAGAGGGGTCTTCGTGGCTGGGGATTTCCTCCTTTAAACACACAGTAGATGGAGCAACGCTTAAGATCTTCAATACAACTTTGGGATTCTTTTCTTGAGGGCAGAATCTTCTTTGAACACGAGCTGGTTTAGTTATTTTATCCCATCTCACATCCCTTTTATCGAAATACCTTCAATTTGCACATGCAACGAGGAGGTGGCTTATTCACACAGTTAGGACACGCTTTACCACGCGCTGCTGGTTACCAGAAAGTTTAACTTTTGTTAAAGTGGACAGAAAGTGGCTATTTTTCTTACTTATTTCAAGTGTACTTATTTTGGGTGATTCTCCCCCCACCCCACGACACAGAATGCTACGCCGGGGGAACTGCAACATCTCTCAGTGTGCTTTCCACCAAGAATGCAAAAAAGAAACACTTTTTCTGCAGAAGTCCTGGAAACTGGTAAATTGAAGACACAAGCCCTCATTGAAAAGCTCTAATTTTTTAATTAAATTTACATGTCAGTGGATCTTTTGAGCTTCGTCTGTATGGTTTTTATAATGTCCGTTTCCAGTGCTTGTTCCCATGGGTATTATGCGCTGTTTCTAAACCGGGATTACTCAAGTTGAAGTGTGATAAAGGGCACATTATAGTTATATTAAGCAAAACGGGGAGGAGAAAGCTTTTACATAGTCCAAAGAAAGCTGTGCACAGAGTCTCTTTTCTGGTAGCAAGTAGAGCAAGGCAACCGGTCAGCTAGAAACTGCTGCTAGCAAATTAACACTCTGCCTTGAGAAATGGCCATTTATTTTATCCTGTTGTTTGGTTTTGGCTAAAAAAAATAATAATAAAGGTTGTTTTCTTCAAAATGGTTAACGTTTTGCTCTGGGGTATCATTGGAAACACATTGCAAGCACCAAAACAGAGAAGCAAGCTCTGTCCTGTAGGTGAGCGTGGCTCGCACGACTCCTCTCTGGAAGGGCTTTCCGAAGGCAGGTTGCCTTTCCAGCTCATTGTGCTCCTCTTCCCCGCGGTTTCACAGCCATGTTGTTATTCCGCGCAGCTCACCCGAAAGATGCAGGAACTTGCTTAACTTGTATGGTCTCCACAGTGCCCGGCCCCAAAATGAGAAGAGCTTGTCAACAGTGCTGCAGCCATACAAGCAAGCGGCAGCTGGACGAGGAAAGGAGGCCACGGCAGCTCAGAGCGGCAGAAAAGGTTTTTCACGGCAGCTATTTGCAACCCTCCAAGGAGCTGCAGAGCCTGCCCATTAAAACCCTGTTAAAACACTTCTGATGTTGTCAGCAGTGGAGAGCTGAAATAGCACAGTGATCGCCGAGATGCTATCTGCCTCAAGCAGTTCAGTGGTACTGTCAATAATATGAGCAAGAAGGTACAAGATGAGCAACAACCTAATTCCTACATCAAAATTTCATAAACTCCCTCAGCTGGTAAACGCTAGAGATGTGGGCAAACACAGGACAGCCAATAAACCACCCAGAAAAGATGACCTTCAGCCTGGAATCGTTCCCAAAAGCTTTGAAGCTTTAAGTTAATTTACACTTTGAAAGCAAAGCAGTGTAACGGTAAGGAGAAAGCAGGAGGAAGGAGGGGACGGGCTCTCCCGCCAGGGCTCAGAACCTGCTCCCCAGCTCTGCACTTCTGACAAAGCCCAATGATAAACCACAACACTTCCAGGTACAAACAATTCCCAAGATCCTACAGGTATACCTGTAGTCTCTCCCCACTTTTCTCTGCTTTGATTTTTGAAAGCACCAACTCAGCAGCCATTCTTCGGGGTAATTTTTGCAACTACAGTCCTATCAGGGGAGAAAATTTGCTGCTTCTCCTCCAGCAGAGCGATGTCCGGTTCGAAAGCAAACCTCCTGATGTGCCAGGGCACTAAAACCGTGAGGAATGATAGCAGAATCATTTACTTCTCTGCTACTCTGTGCTCATGAGTAAGTACTACTCGCAGTGAATAATGGCTGGAGAAACAGGGCCAAGGTGAAGAGTTATTTATAATACAGTAGCCAATGAGTAAGCGCTTAGCTATGAATTTACTGCTCTGGCTACAATTTCATGAGAAAATGAACAGAGCCAGCTTTTAGTTTCCCAGTTTTAAAAGCTATACACCCACTAAAACCTAGTAAAAATAATTTGGGAAGGATTGGGGTAGTTATTTATAAAGCAGCCATGACAGAGATCACGTGCTAAATGCAAGATGATCGCAGATGCTTCGATTTCTCCGATACCGTCCTCAGAATCGCTAGGGCAGTCGGCGAAAGACTCATGGTCTTAAAGCAGTATCAGATGCTTCCCCCTTTTTATGCAATAAACATCCACTGCAGAGAGCCAACAAGACAGAACTTGCTGGAAATGAAGCAAAGAATTAGACTGTCATCTGCTCAGCAGTCCTGGGTTTAGAGGTCAGAATATCGGTCTGCTTTTTAATATGAAGTGACTGTACTAACTGCCTTTCAGAGCAAGTTCCTGTCAAGCGTACCCTGGATTTGCAGGAGATCCAGCACGCTCAGGAATTGTTTTTTAATTGTTTCTAATAGCCCAGAATGAGGAAAAGATTATTCCTCAAAATGGACTGCTTTCACCCAAAGTAGTAATAATACACTCGGGCATATAAACACAGCTGACCAGGAAAGCACTGGGACAACCACGATCGAGCTCACTGCTCTGCTGCATTTCCTGCCCAGAAACACACCATTTCCCAGTACGCCCCGTGGAATAATTGGATATTTTCCAATGCCCACATTCCAGGTCATGACTTACTGGTGCAAATTTGGATTCTGCTGAGGACCTGCTTATTGACTGAAGTCCGGATGGCTTGTCACAGCGGGAGGCTCTGCCTTGCCCTTGCGTATTCGAAGGCTGGTTTCTAGAACAGGGCTATGTTTTAGTTCAGCCAGTGTTTCACCCCATGAGGACACATGGCTCGGGTTTGTGAGGGAAGGGGGCACTTGAAAAACCAGCAGAAGTTAACGATTCTACAGGACTGTGATTTATTTCTGAACTGTAAACACAGAAGGGATGGCTTCTCCTGAATTTTTTAAAACCAACCGCTAGTTTTACTATCTGTTGTGCTTCCAGTTTGGAGAGCCCAAGGGGTGTATTTTCACGTACAAAGAGTTGTACATGAAAATACGCTCTTCAATTTTTCTAGGGGGAGTTGGGTTTAGCCGCATTCTTTCAGCGTGCTGAGCTCAGTGCCCCTGGCCTGACTTTACCTTGGTAGGCAAAGCCCCGAGCTCAGGCAGAGCCACCTGAAAAGTCTAATGAGGCACTTTTCAACTCCTCTTTCTTGTACGTTTTCAGGTGGTTTATGATACTAGAAAGCTGTCTTGTCCCTCTCCGTATCTAAAGGCAAGGTAAAAACAATTCAGTGTTAGAAAGTAGGAATATAAAGAGCAATGACAATCTTATTTCCCCCGGTCTCACTCCCCTGCAGTTAAATACCTGCTTTTGTACAACTGTTCCCCTTCTTTTATTAGCTAAATATCGTGGCACTGGAGCACAAAGAATAAAATTACAACAATTTGAGATGAGTGTAACTTTTACAAGAGTCAGCTATCCCGAACAACCCAGACAGTCAATAACCCGGCACAAATTAACTCTGCCAAATAATAGGTGTGTTGACCCTAAATTCATGAGGCAATAAAACCTACCAACAGCCCGTTGTTTTAAAATACTCAGGCACTTCTCAGAGACAATATAGGGTTTGTTTGCGAGCAAGAAGATCATTAATTAGGAAAGCTTTTAAAAAAAGGTTTTAGTGTCATTAGCAAAAACTAATAGGAAAATAAATTAACTTATAACATCTCACACTGAGCTGGAAAAATAGAAAGGCATTAAAACCTGAAGGCTGGCTAACTGGTACACGGCCCGAGGACTGCACCCCACAGACCCACTTCACTGCAGACCTCCGTAACCACAATCACAAAATTCAATTTCCTCCCTTTCTTCCTGCATTCCGAGGCAGAGACATCGCTGCCAACACAGGTCTGTCACACGGTGCAGTCACAGCAATATACTTTGAACCAACTCTGTTCATCTCTTCAACTCCACAGCAATGAAAATACACTTAAAAACCCAAAGCCACGATCTGTTCTTCCGCATTTGTTTTCCTTCTGAAAGGGTCTTAACAATAGCAGAGCTCAGGTAAAGTTCCTATCCAAAGCTGTCTGACTGTAGGCTCTGGTGTGAATTCTTATTTCCTGAAAGAAACCCCACATTTTCTAACTATTTGGAGAGTCTGTTTAAAAACGCAGTAAAAGGTAGCCAAAAATATTTTTCTGGCTTCAAATAAAATTTCCTTTTCCCTTCCCTGGATGCTTGCAAAGAGACACTGTAATTACTCTGCCAAACAATCAGTGCATACAAAGGAGCGCACATAATAAAATTGTCATTGTTTCAACCACGTCAGCTACAGAAGTATGAAAGATTTATAGCTGCTTCATACTCAAATTGTTTAGTAAATGTCACACAGCATGGCAAAAACCATGGGCATGTTACTGAGAGAGAGGCAGGCTCAGAGTTCTCAAAAACCAGTGGTCAACAAGAGCAGACTCTGGAGCAAAGTGTTTATATGGCCACAAAACCGGGCTGGACCAGAACACAGTTCTCCCTTTTTCTAGAAGGAAAGAAAATACAGAATTTAAATTTTTAAAAGGAGGTTGCACAGAAAGGAAAATAAAATATTAATAACAGATCTCAAATTTGGGGAAACGAACCGAGACAATTAAAATGCACTTGTAACGGCAACTGCTAGCTAAATCCAACACGTGTTCCGGGACAGATTGCCTAATTTAAGCAGATGTACTTTCCTCTTAGCTCCTGCTTTGAGCTCTCCTTCTATGAGAAGCCAAGTAATTACCTTGCCAGGGGAAGAAATTTTCCTCTTCAATACCTTTACATTTGTGTAAAGCAAAATTATACAAAATGCTGATGCAAGCCCCAGAGGGAACAGCCGTGTGCTGTACAGCACACCCTTGCCTAGACCACCTTAAATCCACCCATCGCCTGTGCCTGGCTCCAGATCTGGATGTCCCCGTGATGCACCAGGGCCCAGAGTCTGCCTGCTGGGATGGAGCTTATTCACAGGAAATACGATGGGAAAATTCACGCTCAGCTGCTTAATGAGAACTGACATCACATCTCCAGAGAGGGAGAAACTTTGGATGTCAGGCAGGTTAGCATAGGGCAAGCAGACGGTCAATAAAATATTCAATAAAGTACTCTGATATGATAGATCTAATATTGTGGAATAAGCCAGAAGTGATTTTTTTCGATAAGAAAATGAGTTTAAAATGGTGGTTAAAATAGCCTATAGAGTATTAACCTCCTAAAACTTGAAGACAATTGATGCTGGGTTTTGAACTTGTTACAAAAGGTTAAAACAAGGGCTCACCTGCTTCTGCGGACACGCAAAGCAGGTAAAAGTGAGAACAAGGGCACAGGCTGGTTTTGACAAAAATCTCTGCAAAATAATTTCACAACTCATTTTTTATTTATTATTTTTCAAAAGTATATCTACTGGTCACACTAAACCTCACAATCCTCAGGGAAGCAGGCACAAACCTCACCCAAGTAGATGCCAGTGTCCCAGCATCACCACCAGCATCCCAGGGCTGGTTTCCTCCCTCTGCAATGGGATTGAGCCTCCTGCTCATTTTTCCAAGCAGGATTCCTACTAGATTTCCCTTCTGAGGAACTTTTTCTTAGATAGCTCTTCCATGCCCGGCTGCAAGCGACTTCACTTCCCCAGATTGAAGTGTTTGGTAGGAAAACCCTGGAGGGATCAAGAAAGCAACAGGCCATATGCAGTGAATCCCTGCAATCATTCTAACGAAGCTAAATCTTTTGAGTTTACATAAAAGGAAAATTAAATCAAGCCCTGGAGTGGATTGGAAAGAAATACACCAGGAGATGGATAAAGTTAATCATGTTTAGTTAAGGCTAATGTTGACCTACTCAGGCTTGCCTTGGAGATCCTTCGGACTTACTGTAAGTTTGATCTGTAGGGGAGCACAGACGCAGGCAGAGCTGGAGCAGCTGCCCTGGATTTCTGCAGTGCTTCACGTCTGCAGAACACAGGGAAAGTACCACTTCATCCCTTCAGCAGCCCTGCTAAATACCACGGATGGAAACAGAAGAAGCCAGAGCTGTGGATCATGACTTGGGGACTCCCGAAGCCTGGCCCTGTCCTTTAAACCCCGCAAGCAGTAGTATGTTTAATAGGTAAGCTGAAAGCAAAATTTCATTCTCACAGTACATCATTCCTGCCACTCTTCCAAAGGGAATCTGGGATTTGATTGGGATGCTCTTCTGGGCAGGAGGATCTGTCCTGAGCAGCCACAGAATCACAGAGTGTTAGGGGCTGGAAGGGACCTCCGAAGAGCATCAAGTCCAACCCCCCTGCCAGAGCAGGACTGGACTAGAGCAGATCACTCAGAAATGTGTCCCAGCAGGTCCTGAAAGTCTCCAGAGAAGGAGACTCCACAGCCTCTCTGGGGAGCACTGTTCAGTGCTCTGTAACCCTTACAGCAAGGAAGTTCTTCCTCACGTTGAGGTGGAACGCTGCAGGGCCAAGAACCCAGCTGCAAGATGTACAGGCAGCTCTGCATGGACCAACGGGAGCAAGAACTTGCTTCTTTTTTCCCCTCTCTCTAGAGAAACATCTTATTTCGTCTATACTTGTGGTCCAAAACTTGAAAGTGAAATTACTTTTAAGAGAGGAAGTGGCACAGGAACTCCTGTAGTTATTACACTGAATGTTTCTGGTTTTCTTTGTCACAAAGATCCCAGCCACATCTCCAGCAGGTGACAGTAGAAAAAGGAGCAACTACTGAACAGGAACAAACTTCTACTTACATTCAGCCATTCTAATACGGCAACCACTTCTTGCCCCCCCTTCCTAAAATAAAACTCTATATTCAAGCAAAAAGCATCCAATGTTTTGACATAACCCTACAATGCTGTCTCAGATACACGATGGGGAAGAAAAGCTGTGGGGCTTTGGACAAGAGGCTGACTTGCAGCAGCTCTACCACAGAAGCCAAACAGTTGGCACATGCCGGCTGCTCCTGCTTTCAGAGGATGCATCCGATCCACCGGCCACAAGCTGACTACTGTAGTTCTATCTGACATTTATAATTTAAGAAATTGAGTTGTATTTCCCCAAATGTTTACTTTACATGTGCTTCAGCGCTGCCCGATTCCTTCAACTTCTTCTGCTTTAACTGCTATCAGCTACGCAAGCCACGCAACCTCCCGGTGAAGGAGCAAAAGGATATGAATCTGTCAAGTTTGGAATATTTTGTTCTGTATAGCTCTGTTAAGTGACTGAAGACAATAATGCCTCAGTACTTTCTGAGAATAGCTCATTTGTTCTTTATTTCAGTGTTACAGAAAAGATTATTTGCAACTATTCACTTCCTTACAAAATATTCAGATTCTTCAATGAAAAGAGTTTCCCACATTGTGTAGCCACCCACACAGCTCCATTTGAAAGTGAATGAAAAGCTGTGCTCGATGATGTTGAATATGTTAACCTCTTACAGTTCTCTGGCTCTGGCGAGCCACTTTTCTTCTGCAAGTGTTGAACACAAGCTAGATTCTGTTCGTGACATACAAATAAAGACAACAAAGGCATCAGATGATCATGACTGAAGCGATTTCAGAAGATCACAATCTGTGTCTGAAGTTGTTTCATTTATGTCAAACTAAAACCAAAGTTAAGCTTCCTAGGAATTAACTGCAATGTGTAACAGCTCATAGTAACGGGATGAGAAACATTTTCCCTTCTACTCCAGGCTACTGGTGTCAGCTTTGACCAGTTCAAACTCAGTCAGAAGTCACTACCACTTAATGACTCGTTAGTGGTCTATGTGAAACAGCCTATTGGTTCCCTAATCACACGCATCACCACCGTCAGAACGAGCACTCAGGAAAGCAAACTCAGAGACTGGGGGTACTGGCTGGCAGACATGGAGCTCAGTGGGCACCGACTGAATTACCGAACGAACGTCCCTTCCCATCTTTATGCCTGTTGTAGAAAAGGGTAATCTGCACCGTCCTGCTGCTTTTTGGGAAGTCACCTTTGCTTATAACCATCTTGATGCTCCAGCAAGCTCCTCTTTGACATCCCAGTCAAGGGCAGAAGCTCTCCCTTTGCAGGACATGCTACCCCAGCGTGCTCAGATGGGGGCACGTGTGGGGTAGACACATACAAAGCGCTCAGGTTGAGCGGTGGCCAGAGAAACGACAATTCCCAAAGCAGCTCCTTCATAAACAGCTTCTTTTCTAAGTTACAGTTACTAAACGCCTTTCAACCTGCGATACATCTCTGACCATCTGCTCTTGCAGGAGCACACCAGTGTCTACCTGCCTGCAACGCTGGTTCCCACACACCCTCCACCATTCAGAGCTCCTCCCCATGCCTACTGCGGGGCTGACACTCAGGCCACGAGCCTGGCACCTCTCCAGCAACCAGGAGCACGAATTACCTGGAACACAGTATGGACACAGGCAGAGAGTTCAGATAATCCAAACACACTAAACCACATCCCCCGGCCATTTGACCAAGACGCTCCGCAAACCTCCGCGGGTCACGTCACCGCGGCATCGCCTCTTTAAAACCTCCGGCGCTTCTTCCCCGATTTTCCTCGTTTCCCTACTCCCAGATCACTGCGCTAGGAATCCCAACGAGGTGCGCGAGGCTTAGGCCAACATCTGACTTTTCCCTTCCCGTCATCCCATTTCACCGCACAATCTGACTCTTCCATCTGTCCCCTTCCTCCTCGCCCCATCTGGTGAAATCCAGCAGTTGCACTAATCCCATCTGATGCTCCCGCCAGCGCTCGCACCTCCTCCTCCTCCTCCTCCGCACCGCTGCTTGGCTCCTTTAAGAGCTGGCTAAAGGAGATGTTAGTACATGGAGGAAGAAATTCAGAGGGGGGAAAAAAAAAAAAGAAAGGGAAGAAAGGAAGAAAGAAAGAGTTGCTCTTCTTTGAGAGCTGGCTGGAATGGAGAGCTATCTTCATAAATAGACAGGAAACAGAAAAGACTAATGTTGGGCAGATGACAGATCCCTGAATTCAGTTAACTGGCCTTCAAGATATGAACTGTTCTATTAGACATAGAGGCATTATGTTGGTCATCCACTTTAAGCCCAAGAGTGATTAAAATGCTGGCAGAAAATAAAAACTGGCTATTGAAGAGCTTGCCCTGAGGTCCTAATTTCAAATCAAATTTTACAGCGCCGCACAGGAACAATGGCATCCCAGTACTCCAAGTCTTCTTTTTGTCACTTTGTACAAAGAAACCCCCTCAAACTCTCTCAAAGAACAATGGCCCCTCTAGATTCGCAACTACGCCAAGAATGGGCTCAAACCATACAAAAACACATTTTAAAAATACATTTTACACTGCCCTTGACATTTGAGATAAATAGAAGCCAATGCATTGAAATTCCAAGTATTTTTTATATCCTTTCACAATGTGAATTTTTTATTTTCCCCAGTCTACTTGATCTTTGACATTCTGGCCTCTGCGAAAGGAGGACACAGCAGAGCAGTCAAAGAAATTAATTATGTAGATAATTGCATTTTATTAAAATGATTACTGTAGCAGAGAACTCAACAAACGACAGCTACACGAACCTGGCCCCCAGAAGAAATCAAGAGGACACAAACAGTTCCTTTTTAATTGAAAAACTTCTCAGCTATTAACATTTAATTATCTGTTACTGATATATGGCACTACTTTAATTAGCATTTTTCTATACATCAGGTTTGCTTTTTAGTAAAAACACTTTATTTCCCCCCCCTCCCTTCAAGTTGTGCTGAGCTGCTGCAGATTCCCTGTGTCTAGAGTCTGAGTTTATTTGAATTTGGCAGCTTGGATACAGACAGTTGTTTCCTAGTGAACAAGCACACAAGACCATATGTTTCAACATTTAAGCAATTTAGAATCAGAGGTATAATTCTGAGTGTCCTTAGCAGAAATTGTACATTAAATACCCAAAGGATCCGAGCTCTACAAGAGATACAGCCTTTTTTAGCACTTTTCCCATAGCAACAAAACCACTCCACGCTACTTATATCATCTCCTCGAACCACAAGCATGCCGAGAGCATCGGTGAGCTGACTGAAGTCTGCAGCCAGCCCTTCAGGGGCTGCTGTGTTTTCAACAGCAAGGGACCAGCAAATATAGATGGTTTTCCCTTCCTCTTTCCTGCACCTCTCTCCCACCAAGAAGGATTCATCCAGAATCGTCTCCGAAACACACCTACGGTCAGGACTCGGACCTGCTTTCTGGATTTGTGGACATCTGCTTTGTAAGGAGACATTAATAGCTCCTTCCAACCAAAAATAAGGCCAAACACATTTCTTGTGTTGTTCTTTTCATTTCTGAGACGATGAACATCACCAGAAGCATGGCTTTGAATCAAGAGAGCGCCAAGGCACGGCTGGCGTGATGCGTCACGCCCTTGTGCTGGTTTGTCGGCTCTGCTTTCCCTGGCAGGAGGTCACCCAACCTCCACACTGCACAAGAACATTTTAGAAGCAGGTTCAAAGAGAGGGGAAAAAAAAAAACCAAACAACAAAAACTGAGGCAGGGGAAGAAAAAAAACCCCCCCCACAAACTATGTCACTGAATCTATTAAATCACAACACCCGCAATAAAAACAGACTGAAAATGACAATCCAAAATGAAAACGTGGTGCTATTTCCTTCCTGAAGGATAGAAAGAAATCCAGCAGTTTCTCCAAAACCCTCAAGAAACCTGGGTGCAGGCTTGTTTAGAGAAGCGATGGGCCTGACCAATGGGGACCTGAGCAATGCTCCCCATCACGTGCTGAACGCAGGGGGCACGGCAGACAAACTCAAGACCCACTTGCCACTTTCCCTCCCTCTTAACCGCTTTTCTGAGCGCGGTACGCTGCATAACGCTCACTTAATTCTCCCACTTTTCACAGCACCTCTCTTTACAGGAACCAGGAACCAGTTCTTTCCAGAGCAGGAACGAGCCGTGCGGGATGCAGAGCTGCCCTGCGGTGCTGCTGCCGGCAGCGCTCACACGGCCACGGCTGCACCTCCGTGGGGCTGCAAAGGACTCAACAGCTCTCTTTCTATTGACTTCTTCCCCATCCCATCCCATCCACATATGGAAAGTGAAGAGATTTAGTATTCAAGCCCATTTCCTTATAGCTTTCGTTAAAAGCCTGCCATTCAATAACAAATATTAAACTCCCAATTGTAATTTTCTGGACACAAAATGTTTTCAGAGTCTTCTTCATCAACAGGTAAAAGTTGTTTTCACTTGGTGAAGGCTCTGTCCATCATTCCTGGTACAGACATTCTCTTCAAATGCTTGATGCTGAGTGATTAATACGCGCAAACAAAACCCCCAGAAATAATTCCATTTGGGGGTATTTCCTGTAACAGTATTAATAATCTAATGCATTTAAAAGGAAGATTTAGGATTCTAAGTCACTTGTATTTCACAGGATTAAAAAAATCAATATATGTAATACAGCCACATTATATAAACACAGACACATCAAGAATGTGTTTTGACAGCGTCCACTTCGGTCGTGCAGCAGTTCAAATGTTGACACCTTTGTAGGTCATTTAAGTTTTACTTCATCGATCCACTCCAATGACGTAAAAGCCAAAGAAAGGATTTGTTTTTCAGAGAGGTCCAAAAATACACATTTGGTGGGATACAGCTCAAAGAATATACTGGGGAAAAAAAAAAAGCATAGGGTTCTCAATTGGAAGTCAGTTCAAAACTAACACCCAGTCCTTAGTGACCTCTACACCTAATACAAGAGATGTTCTATAAATTTATTTACCTCCTGTATCATCAATTGAATTTATGTGCATTTACAAAAAGATATTCAAGAAACCACCTCACTTTATTTCTTTACTCTGAAATATCAGAGAGAATATTTCAGAATGCAGAACACCGACTGGGATTTTTTGGAGGCTGAGAGCTTGTTTCGCAGTAGGATTCTCCCGCTGCTAAAACTAGGAGCATTTTAAGGAAAAAGAATATATATGTTAAATAACTGTAGGCTCTAAAAAGGAAGGGAGAAGGGGAAGAAATGGGGGGAAGGGGAAGAAACACCCACTGCCTAGAGCGCCTGGCTACCTGGGTGCGGAGGAGCCCCGTGCGCCCCTGCCCAAGCCACCCAGGTTATTCTCATCTCCTCTTTTTCTCCAGAAATTCCACCCTGACCCTGAGAAACACTGTCATCAAAACAAGGACATTTCCATGAAACATATCTCCACTGAGAAAGCATTTAATAAAAACATTCCCATCCCATTCTAATTTTAATTTGCGCTAAGTTTCCGCGCAAAGAAGCGGACGCAGCTGCGTGATTTCCTCCTCCAAAACACCCCGATTTTCGAGTTCCCCCCCCAAAATGTGAAATGAAATCGATGGGACTTCAAGGCATGCCAGGCAAATTAGCATTTAGGAAAATTAAGCTTTAACTAAGTAAAATGCCACTTAAACACGACTGGGCTCTTCATCTATATCTAATGGCGAGCCTACTAAATAAAGCCCTTACGAGAAAAAAATGCACACTGAGGGAAAATAGGATTGTTATTTTTAACACTGATAATTTTGTTTAAAAGAAGATTCCTTCCTGTGTTTCATCATTTTACGTTATGTTCTATTATAGAAACTAATGTGGGAAAAAAAGTTCAGAAAAATCCAGGCCCGGAATATTATGGAAAAAAGAACCACCAAATGTAAAGGTCCTGTAATATTTGGTATCTTTAGATTTTTCTGCACTGGTTCACATGACCCCCCATTTATTTTTAGAAAGGCAGCAATTCCCACTTGGATACGGTGCAATACCTTGTACCCGAATGTTGCTTTGCACAAATAAACCAGAGAAAGTGTTGACTTAAAAATAAAACATTGGGAAAAGAGAAAGTTTTTTTTCTCTGTGAAAATTTCCGGAAAAGCTGTAAACAAAGGCAGGTTTGGCTCAGTGGTTGAGTGACTCCGTTGAGCTGTTGAGGATGGAGAACATATCAAACCTCACAGAGTGAGGAAATGTTTGTAAAACAGTTAGTAAATCATAGGCAGCGAGGTCACCGTGTTTAACAGCGGGAATGACACTCTGCCAAAAGCCCAGCTGTGAAAGGGCGTATCCGCACACGGCCTCCTCTCTCATTTCTTCTTCTTCACGTCCAATTTTATTTTATTTTTTGTTAAACCTGTTTCTTTAAAAGCAGGGGAAAATGCACGGGGTTTCAAACTGAGGTGCTCTGCCAGGACTGACGGGCTCATCCATCAAACAATCTCAGTACCTGGTCTTGTCTCACCAAAGGGAACAGAAGCTGTTCAAGCAGCGAGAAATTCTCCGCAGCCCGAGCGATTTCCCTACGGATTGATACCCACTGACCTTTTTATCTCGGGGACAGAGTTTTAAGTTCTCTCTGCTGCTCTGAATTCACACATGGGAAAAACCAAACGAAGCCCAACAACCTGGCCTCTCCGAGAGCCGGCGTAGCCAAAAGGTGCAACTCCACATTTTAAGATACAGACGCTACCAACCTCTGTACGGATACGGGGAGTTTCATTCATCCGATGCCAGAAAGCTCAGGAATGATTATTTCAAGTTGAAAAGTTGTCATGAAATCACTCCATAACACGGAGAGATTTCTAAAATGACTCACCTGCTACTGTGGAAATCAAAGCCCCTGCGGTGTGTCGCTGGCAGGCAGCGGATCGCAAAGGAAGTACTTAAGCACATACTTGACTCCGGCTCCTCGCATGTTTGAAGTTAAGCATGTATGTAAGTGCTTTGCTGGACTGGGGCCTATATGCTGAACAACCATGATAAATACACACACACGAAAAAAACCATCAATTCATTCCCAAATTACTTATATATTACATATTAAAACGCTGGGGTTTAAATCGGGGGTTACGGTGAGGTTTTAGAGCGTCCTGTTCCTCCGCTCGCTACGTTGAGACAAAACAATCAGGAGCCAGGGAGGAAAAACTTGGGTCTACAGTGATGAAAATGGGTTTTGCTTTTTGGAGAAGAACCCACGGGGTTCTCCTCCTTCCTTTAGGTGGCAGAAAAGTGACACTACTGGTAGTACAAGCACATTTGGTAGGAAAGAAAGTAAATAAGAATATGATCTACATTAAATGTAGGGAGGGACTACAGCCTGACATTAAAGCACAGACATTTAATACTAAAATTAAATGTCGTCTTGCTTCAAACTGGAGGAAAAAAACCCCAGGAATAAGGAAATACTCACTTTGAGGCAGGCAGTTTTTCCTTTTAAATTATTTTCTGCTTTGTCTTACGAATCTTTTCTTTTGGTCTAGCTCTGCTGCTTTCTTTCTAAAGCAAAAGTTTAAGTTAAAATGACTCCTGAATCCAAATTCTACATGTCTGGACAAACTCACGATGTGGTTATGTTTTCTCAGATGCTCTCTTCACCACTGCCCAAACCAAACCCTTCTACCTTGAGAGATTTTTATTGTGTGTTTTGGTGGGGGGCGGGGGGGAGGGGTTGGTAACTCAGCTGAAGATCTCAACTTTGGAAATGAAACTCACACTGCTTTTGAATGCACTGGTAGCCCTCAGCCCTGCTCTGAGAAGTGCTGCAGTCACCAGCGGGCCAGCACTGAGGTCCTTTAGCACGTGGCCACCACGGAGAGCCCTGCTTGGTCAGCACACGCCGGGGCAGACGTGCATTTAAAGCTACGTCCCTAGGAAAATGAAGGAAGGAAACAAAGCTAAGTTTAAGTTACTATTTCCACTGGTTTTGCCACTTCAAAACCAAAAGTCACTACTAAGGAAAACTACTCGTAGTATAAATTTCATTTGGAAAAGCACTAGAGAATAATTCACAACTGAAGCTACGATTAGGGGGGACTGTATAAGAATTAAGTTAGCACCAAATAATGCAAATGGAGGCCAAATGTATGCACATGACACTGCATTTACAGAAACAGGAGTTTCTACATTATTACGATCATATTTAACAAGAACTCTACTAATCAATTTAACAGGAAGAGGAAATTTATCCTAAAGGCAAGTAGCTGAAAAGCACGAAGACAGGGAGGTTACTTTAGCATCATGTAAAACTGAAAGTGACTTAAAATAATTAAACCACAGTAGTAGAACTTCCATAATTTTACCTATGTCTGTTTTAAGAAGAGAGAGACTGTTTTAACTGGAAAACCCTACAGAAAGTGATGGACCTGACTATTAATTAACCAGTCCTGTGTGCTGAACATTTCCATTTGGTTAATCTTCTGGAAAGGAATTACTATTGCATTTTAGGAATTCTTTTTTTCTCATTACACGAAGCTTTCAGCATGTCTGCTACTGTACAGTTTATTTGCCAGTCTTTTCTTCTTCTTTGGTCTTTCATGTTCTAGTTCTGTTCAGTAATATGGATCAGTTGTGGTTTGGTGAGCAGTTCAGTGAGATTAAATCAACAGTGTTTTAAACTGCCAGGGCAGAAGTTAAAATTTACCTTCCTTAATCCATCTTATGTGCTTCAGAATTGTACCCGGAGAACCAGAGATATTAATTAACAGACAATACATCTACCATTTAATTACTAAAAGTTCTAAGGAAAGCTCTTGTTACCTAATATTTTTTCACCACCTCTCGTTTAATGCTCAGCCTGTCCTTTCCTTTCTGCATCTCAGACATTCTTGTGCCTCTGCTGTCACCGAGATATTTAGGGACCTATTCCAACCCCCTCCGTCCCAGTCCGCGGGAAGAGGAATTTGTTTATTTGTTACCCACGAAGCTCAAACTGTACTGAAACATGCTTCAAAAGAAACTGATGGGGTTCAGATATTCACATGAAGCCCTGTTGTTCCAGATGGTGACTTTCCTCCGTCGAGAAGCCTGCAGATGCTGCCACGGGAAGCTCGCATTCTTAGCCCAGCTACACATTTCCCTTGGACAGAAAACTGGCCTCGAGTAACATTTGCCAGCTTATTTCTCTAAGCACCAGATTTGTTACAGTGAAAGACAAACATATTTCTTGTAAGTTTTGTAAGGTAGATCATGTGCCCTGAAAGAGAACTTTATTTGACCTGGATTCAGGACTTGAAATTATCCAAGCACATCCCATGGATGTTACCAGTCTCAGATGCTTCCTATCAGTCACTTCATGTAATAATACTTGACATACTTGAATTTTCCTCTCACCTTGCTTCCTGCTTCTAAAGAAACAAATTTACAGTCTTTTAATCGTAGTTGTTCCAATTATTTGTGAGGGTTTCCAGCAGTTGCACTGCCATACTCAAAGAGCTTTATTCTTACACATACTAAGTTTCACTGACAACAAAAATGACAGCAGTGTCATCTCAGTTACTATTTTGTAAGTGCAGATCTCCTTCAATGCAGATGTCTTAGTGACTATGTTTGGGTTTCGGCACAATGCACACCTTAGTTTTTTGACTTGATACACCACCATCAGCTATTGCTTTAAACTTCTTGTCCTAGGTAGACTACTTAGATCCCAGTCAGATCTCTGATTTTACTGAGTTTTGGTTCACAGACACTAAACAAGTAGGCACTTGGGAAGATTAACTCTGTCAAGACACAGGTCTAGCAACAATCTCGGGAAGAAACGGTGTTTGATGTTATCCCGTTCTCTTTCACCCTCCAATACTGAGCTTTTCCAACCAAGCTCGATGCCTCACAGGTAGAGCTTAGTTCAAACATCCATCTCCAACATCAACCCCTCCTATCTGCTCTTCACAAGCACACTTCAGAAACACAGTGAGTTAAGAGAACAAATTCAGAAGCCTGAAGGTAGCAACTATAGAAGAAATCAAGCAGTTTATTAATACTTCTATTAATCCTCCTGTTAACCCTTTGTGGCATTACAGCCTCTCTACTCTGGTTTTCGTCCCCATTCTTCTGAGCTGTGAAAGTCTCAAGATATATTCCTCATTAAAAAAAAAAAAGTCATATGACTGTAACCGAGTAAAAACATACATTCATTTATTCAGTAAATGTGCTCCTAACTGGCCAGCGTGAAGCCTTCCCAGCTCAGTGCAAATTTCTATTTAAAATCAGCACTCCCCTTGCAGCAGAGCAGGGGCCAGCCCTTATCTGTGGTGGAGATTGCTGGCCCTGGACAGCCCTGTCCGTGTTTCCAATTTCCTTATATAACAAGGTTCCAATGTCAGGAGGAAGTGGGCAGATACTGAGAAATCAGGGAGGATAAAAAGCACTAGACCCGTAACCTCCGAGGTCAGGAGGTTATGACTTCAGGGCCTAACAGTAAGGTGGAAGGATGTGTTCAGGTAGTTTTAAATTACCTCGTTTCACTGGCCTTTTCCAAGAGGAAGAGAGATAAGATCAAGCGCAGATTAATACCGCGTACATGAACACATACACACAGCTAACGTCAACGCCGCTTCTTTTTCCCAACTGCAAGTAGCTTGACTGAACTTTCCAAAGCCGAAAAATATCCTGTCCCCTGAACCACAGTGGCGATTTTATAGTCCAAAGAGCTGCAATGCTGACAGGAGACCCAGCAGCTCCTTCAATCTCTCTGTAAACAGTTCCTTAGAGAACCAAAAGATGGATTTGTACGACCCTGGTCCGATGGCACAAACCAAACAAGTCACAAGGTAAAATGTATAATCACAAAACACCGTCAGCAAGCGTCAAAGGACCTCCCTGCCATCTCCACGGGGAAGGCAGCAATGTTGAAGGGAAGAATGTTCAACTGCTCACGGCTGCCTAACTTTCTGCTTGCCTTGTTGCTCCAGCTCAAAGCTGGTTTAGTGTTCTCCACTGCAGAAGCGGGGAAGTGTTCCTAACGTACCTACTTTTGGTAAAGTAAAATAGAAAATGATCATGGCAACCACCATGGAAAAGCACCAGTCTTGTAGACTGCTAAAGAAAACCTTGAAGAAAAGCACAGACCACAGAAAACTCTGGATAAAAGGGCTTGGTTTTTGTGAAACTGAAGTGAAGATGCGGGATTTGCTGGGAAGTGTTGTGTTTCACCTTTCAAATACTGAAAGAAAGAAAATGTGTGCTCTGTTGAACAAAAGAAGGAACTAATGACTATTCAGAAGACAGTAAGTAACTGAAAACTCGATTTCTTCATTTCTTATACGAAGACCAACCAACAGTGGCCTTTTCTTAGGAAAGCAACCCCTGAATTTTCAGTGAGCTTCCATCTTTGTGGCCAACTTTGGCAAGAGGCCTCAGTGATCTACGATCTCCTTACCTGTCACCCAGTGCTAATTAAAGGGGTGTCGTACAATTTACGCTACACAGCAGCGCTTGGCAGTTACACAGAAAGCACACACGCTACGAGCAATGTCCTCAGCAACTCACAAGTTCGACTTCTTGCTAAAGGATGAACGTTCAGCAGTGAGCATTGGAAGGAGAGATCTAACCCGCTCCGCTTCCGCACAGATTGTCTTTTATAGGAGATTTGCCTCAACAACAAAGGATACCATCAGTAAATCAGTGCTAAAAACATTCTCCTAATTGTCTGGATCAAAGCTACAGAATGAAAAGGTCTGTGTTTGTTCAACTGATGTAAAGCCCATCCATACCATGAAAAACATCCACTATGAATTATTCTGTGAACAATGTAATGTCCACCTATACCACCTAAATACTTTGAAATTGCTGCATCACTCGTTACTGCAACGGTCTCTTCTGTACCCTACAATCTCAGTCCACATTTGGGATCTCAGAAAGGCAAACCTGAAGACCTTTTTCACCAAGAATTTACTGCATCACTATACATAGTTGTCAAAGTTCAGATTCTTCTTTGACTTGACACGTAAAAACGTGCTAAGAGCACAGTAAGAGGTAAAGGCAAATTACAGGAATAAACTGTATCTGTCAATTAAAACTCCTGAGGCATGGCCAGGAAACTTTGTCTTGTCTTTCCTTCGGATCTGACTATCTAAATACTCAGAAGACACGCACAGAGCACAAATCTTCACATGATTCTTCAATCTGTCTACAAATGACCATGACATTACATATAAACTATTTTATAGAATATATACGCTTCCCTTTTAAACAGTTAAGGAGTGTATCAGACACCGTGATAAACAGAGAAAACCGAGCGTGAATACCAATAAATGCAAGCCTTCCGTCTCGGAAACTCTTCACTTATTTGATTAAGTTAGGTGAAAAACAGAGCAGTCATGCTTGTAGCTTTTCTTCCTTTTTCCTTTCCTCCACTCTTTTCATTTCTAATGCGAATCGGAAGTCTATGTGGAGCAGCCTGGCTAGCCCCAGTCTAACCTCCCCATCTGGAAGGGAACTAACCAGCCTTGGGGCTACTTCCAACCCTTCCCAGCTGTTGGGTTTGGGATTTTTGTTTTTGCGGGCTTGAGAAAGCATATTTATATAAATGATTGCCATATCCTCTGCCAGCTGTTGACCCTGCTCTCGTCCCGGTTGGGGCATGTTTTTCATTTTTAGCGGCCACAGACTGGAACTGACCCTGACAGAGTTAGCACGCTATGCAAACAGCTTCACGCGTTCTTGCTGTGACAGATAAGACAATGGCTGCCCAGTGCAAGCCGCTCGACCGGTGTTTCCCTTTGGGCTAAAGTCACACAGCCCCGAGCTGGAAGTACCGGGGAGAAAAAATAAATTATGAGATTCACAGCACTGGTTGGAGGCTTCCTGTCCCCAGCAGAAGCCCTCGGTGATTTTGGATACCGCTCTTGTTAGCAAAAAGGTTAACAAAAATACACGTGAAAAGGCATTTTCACTCGGCCCCATCTTCCGTTAGGTACCAGAAACTTCCCCGAACAGAACTGTCAAAACATTCCTGAACTGCTTTCCTAGACCTGTTTTTCCTCCCGTGGAACAGAGAGCTGATGAATCTTGACTCGAAAAAAACCCACAGCTAAATAATAAAAACCTTAATAATAATAATAATAATAATATCAATCACAACCCAATGACAATAATCAATAATAATAATACCAATCACAAACCAATGCCAATAATCAATAATAATAATACCAATCACAACCTGCAACAATAACAACTTTAAACTTTCAGATCGACGCACGTGACAAGGGAAACCGCTTTCTCCATCTCCCAAAGCGCTGCTCTGGAAACATCTCCAGGTCACCTGTAGCTTTGCTGAAACAAGAGTGTTTCGAGTTACAGTAAACAAAAGTACTTGTGCAAGGGGAACGCTCTCAGCAGACACTTTGGCCGTGATCTCATTAACTAACACTGCCGAAGTTAAATGGGACACAGACAATGAGCTCCAGCCTCTCCAACTTTCATAAGCATTATCAGATTTTTTGATAATAAGTAGAGGTGGCATATGTGTTCTGTTTAGTATGCAGAAGAGCCTCATTTTATTCTCAATGCACAGATTTAATTAAAAATAAATTTACTGTTAACGCTTAAAGTGGTGCCAAGATTATCCAAACAGAAGGTTTATGATACTTAATAATTGATAAGAGGAGGGAAATTCACAGATTGCAACTGATTATTATTTAGTAGGTCTGTTTGCAAAGGTGAAAGTGGCATTAGAGCTAGCCAAAAGGAAAGGGGAAGAAAAAATTAAAACCCCTTCTTTTACTGTTTATATATTTAGAAAAATGTGACACTTTCTAGAAGCATTTGGAATGAAACGGGTTACAGACCCCGACAGTTGCTGACTGCTCTGCAGAATATTGCAGGTATTCAAAGAGTTTTCTAAAACATCAGCTGCAGTGCAGTTCCACACAAGGGGAGTTTTATTTACCCTTTTCTGTTTTTTTTCTTTTTAATATCAGCACATAGAGGAGATCAGCTTCTTTCAGGCAGCGATTCTCAGCTTGGATTTCAAACCAGCTTTGGCACAATGTGCCAGAAATTTCCACAAGTGCTGAGAGAATTAACTGATGGGATCTTTGAAGCCTCTCTATCCCAGATTAACTAATGAAAAAATCTGTGAAATCACAGTTCAATCTTCTTTTTTTTGTGGCTAGATGTGTTTGCAATGGTTGGGATGACAAGATGCTCCCAAGCCATCTGGCTCTGCATGCAGGATTTGATTCAGAAAATTAATAGTAACACCACTGGTGTGCACATATTGCAGCAATCCAGAGATCTAGTCCTGTTACACAACCCAGCGCGGGGGTTTTGTAATTCCCCCAATCGGTTACATCGATGGAAAACGCTGCTGCTGGTTCCCAAACCCCATTTTCACGCAGCGGTGTGAGTAACGAGCGAGCAACGTGGCTCGGGCTGCCCTGTGCCATCCGCCCCCCCGCCTGCGGGTCACGAATTCACTTTCTGCTGAAAAGCCTGACTCGGAGCACTCCCCTCTGAGCGAAACAGGGGAAAAAAAAAAATATTTTCCTACTTTCATGTATTATGCAAATGTAATATCTATAAATAATGCGGCTTTGTGCTTCCAATGAGCGCTGTCTAGCACGAACCAGCCTACGAATTACGTTCCTCTGTTTAGGCGATCTCACTACCTAGGTTTCCACGGATGAGCAGGAGATCCAGCAGAGACACAGACCACAGCTTTTATTTACAGACCAACTGCTGAACGCCCAAACACCAGGGCTGGGGGAGTTTAAAGGCACCTTTCAGTAACTTTCTTGAGCGTAACTCAGAAAACCCACAGTTCTGCATGGGAAAGAAAAAGCTTTTTGGCAGAAGTACCGCTTACTGGAACAGACGTCGGGTTGAAAGAAGCTTGTATAAATTATCTATGTTAGATAAATTGTGTATTAAAATGTTACTTTAAAAGATTATTTTAGTTTGCTTCAAGATGAACATCTTACTATATTCTACATAATTCAAAGCTTATTCCCCATTAAAATTCATTAGATCTGTGTATTCAAATCCACTAGGTATCTCCGGAAACGCTAAGCTGATGTGTTTAACTGTGAGTTTTCAGCCTCTGTAAAGGGTTCTAACCAGAGTATTTGGATGCTGCGGCAGAGGAGACAGAAATTGCTCTCGGGGAAACACCGCTGTGTCAAACGCGCGGAGAAGACGGGAACAGCGGGAATTGCAAACAGGTACATTAACTTCCAGAGCGCTCCGTGGTGAAGGGATCTTCAGGCCCGTACACGACTCAAAACACAGTGTAACTTGTAAATACAGGGAACGTTAATGGGAACAGCTTTGTCTCTTTTAGCAGCGCTGATGGATTTCCTGACTGAGAGGTGAAGCCTTGTGCTCCTTTTCTTCTTTTGTTATGAATTTTTTAACCTCTTAAGGATTCCAGAAAACACAGTACGCAAAGTCTATAATCAAAAATTTCTTTGCCTTTAGAGCATTAAAAGTAAAAGCTCCTATAAAAGGAGGTGAAAGATCCTCAGGGAATACTCCTTTCCCTTGAAGCCTTGCAGTTGCAACCTCTGTTCTGTGGGTAAGAGGCAGGAGCCATCCTTTGCAAACACGCCGGCCAAGATATTCTGAGCGATGCTCACGTGTTTGCTCGCTCGGTTCTCATTTGGAAACACCTTTGGGGAACGGTTTTTAGAGGGCTGCACTTTCTCAGAAGCAGGTCCCATCAAGGCCCCGTGCTGCATGCCCCAAACACTCACCAGTTCTGCAAACCCCCATTTCCGGGGGTTCTTCACAGTCTGGATTTGCACGCTCCTCTAAAAACCGACAGAAGTGGAAAGCCTTTTGCGCCTCAAAGAAAAACTTCCCTCTTTTCCTTTACAAAAAGCCTCTACCTCCTCAGTTCTGAGTTCAGGTTTCAATTGCTGCCATTGTCACTCTTTTTATCTTGTGATGTGCCGGATTAGTCCGATTCTGCTCCCGCTGCAGCCCATGGAAAACATCCAGTGCTTCCAAGCAGTAGCAAATTAAGCCCTAAACAAACAGTTTTACTTCGGTGCAAAGACCAGGAAGCCCATAACAACAGAGATACAAAACGCAAGAAACTTAATTACCCTCCCAACCCCCCCCCCCCCCAAATTCAAACCCTAGAAAATATCTCGCAGCCAAATTATTTGAGATACAGAAGTTTTACTGAGTTTGGTAGGCACTGAGGCCCCAGTACGCATGGGGCTGCACTACGTGCTGCTAAACTTAGGTTAATAGCCGATGACCCTTTCCATTCTTAACCTCGAGCACTGACCTCCTGACCTACCCCCAGTGACGGTGTTTATAAGCATGTTGCCACTGGTGTAAATAAAAAAGGAACACAATGTGCTGAAATTGTTACTGGTGATGACAACCGACACGCATTTTACACTGCCAGTGGGCAACACCATCAATAAATAACTCCAAATCTGCTGTTAATGTGTTTATAGAGCTTCTTGCAACAGTCCTGTCATTTTTTGCAGTTTTTCCTCCAAGTCTTTGTGGGACAAACAAAAAGCTTCCAATAAGGAAACCAGCCCAAAATAAGGCAGCCTATGGATAAGGTTTACCATCAGCATGAGACCACAGCTGTATTTTCTGCCTTCCAACGTCCTCCTTCAGCTATGAAAAAAAAAAAATACCCATGACAACGTGCTGCACCACAGCTGCAGTAAAATGGTAAACTTCCCAAAACTGTCAAAGGAAAAAAACCCCTTGTGCTGATGAGGAAAATACAGGTTTTTAAGTCCCTGTCTATGAGGCACTGTGAAAACTCTGTGTCTCCACTCAGCCCACCAGAAGCCAACTGCAGCAAATGTTAAAAAAACCCTATAGAAATGCTCTGCATAAAAATAAGATAACCGGAGAGACTAACTCACCAATCTCTTAAAAAAAAAAAAAAGTCTTGTTTTGTTTAATTCGTTGGTAAGGTGGTTTTAATCCAGATCAGAATTACAAAGCGACGGCGAGAAGTTTTCAAAGCAGAGATTCCTATTTTCTGTAACTCCAAACACAGCCCGACCGATGCGGGTTCCTGCGGTTGAAATTTGTGCCCCTTGCTGAAGGCATCTGCAGCCTCTCAGGTGTGTATTAATTCACAGGAATTACTTCCAACCAAAGAAGACGTGGGGCATCAAGGTTCCTGCCACTCCTTTTGGTGGGAGCCCCAACGCGGCAAGGTCCCCCCTCGTCTTGCCAACCCCTGGCTGCTCTCTGCCAACGGCTCCGATGAAAACAAGGGAGAGAAACAAAAAGGGGAAACCACCAACCTAAACTTTCAGGCAGCTTTAACCCGGAGTTGGGACAGTCTATTCTGTTCCTTTCATCCCCTAAACCAGTGTGTTTAAAGACTGTATGAGATACCACTGCGAAGGCCAGCTCCACAAACATCCAGAAACACTGCAGAAAGCAGGGGATTCCTGACAACAGACTGAAAAGAATAGTGGCAAAATGTAAGTATTTCTGAAAGTCCTGTTTGATCAGCTCTGTTCTGGGCTGGGCGCCTGGCCAGTTCTCCCAACTAACACAGAATTTTTCATTTTCATGGTGAAAAGCAAAAATCTTTACTTGTCATTGCTGCTGCTGCCACAGTTCAGTGAGACAGAAGGTACATGAGCCTGTCTTAAAAATGAACAAGTTACAGAAATGATTATAGTAGCTGCAACAGCCTACAAAATACAATCAAACAACAGTCATCTATCTCCCTCAAAAAGAAAAAATAAATTATATGTAATTGTAAAATCTAATTTACATTCTCCTATTTCCAGTTTAAATTCCCACTTTTGTGGAATACTCCCCGTTTCGAAGTCGTGCGCGTGCAAAAGATGCTTTGACACGTTCCCAATCGATTCGGTTTACGCTATCGAAAGGATAGCAGCGATTTGCAAAAAGAACCTTTCCCTGCCTTGCACACATCTCTCATTTGCCCATCTTAATTCAATTAAAGGAAGTAAGGACGGTTTGACCGACGAATGAACCATATTTTAACCCAGGACATTTCTATGCAAACTGGAATATACCAACCACTAATTCTCAGCCAGTTACTTCCGATCTGCAACTTTTATTTTGAAAGGTCACGGCATGGTCACCGAAAAGACAGAGGATATTAAACGCTGGCAAGCATTTCAGCATAGTGCAAAACTACAGCCTGATATCAAAAGCAAAAGATTTCAAACTCAAATCCAATTTATATGCAAACATTCTGTATTTATTCCTACCTATCGGCATCGCTGGAAGTTAAAACTTTAAAGCAACCCCTCTCCCTGCTCAGTACACTGTGTGTCTATTCCGCGGAGAAACAGGAAAGAAAATACATTTTTTACTATTCCCCAGATGACTTATGCTCCACTGGTGGCAACTGGTGCACCCAGGACGCTGGCAGCATCACTTTGGTGTGTCTTGGTGGGTTGGTAAGGATTGTATAGCAGCGTTGATCCCGTCTCCCGGCAGTTAGTTGTGCCAAGACAAGGAGTGAAGCACGCGGCGCGCTCCGTGACAGCGCACTGAGCATCTGCACCTGCAAATATAACTGTGTGAACAGTGTATGACCCTCACACTGCACTTGCAGCCTCTACTCTGTCCTGGAATAGCCATATATATATATACACACACCCAGCAAAGAGGTTCAAAGTGAAACAGCAAGAATCTTCAGCTGCTATGTTTAAATTAAACAAGTTTTATTGTTTAAAGGATATAAAAAAAGGTGGCATCATCCACCCTGTACCCCTTCAAGAAAGCTGTGAAGATAATGAGGGTATTTATATCAAGTTCTCCATCCTCACCCTCTCCCCAGACATGGGTGTTTTGTGGCTCCTGCCAGGTGAGAAGAGAAAAATTCCTTCAAGTTCAAGAATAATGAAGCAGATTTGATTAGTCCCATTCAAACGAGCAGGAGCAGCACAATACAGGGGTGGGTTTGGCAGTGGCGAGCGCCAGGTAACATCAACACCTTCTGTGAAGTATTATTGGACAGGGGATGTTTTGAGGAGAAATGCACACGTTAATGTATTTGCAGGATTCTACCCCTAGCACCTTTTGGACACTGCTCTTAACCCCGCTGCTCAACAAGAGAGATGCCACAGTGCCAAGAGGAGAGAGAACATTACAAGGAGGAGGTTTTTTAAGGGAATACTTGCTGACAGCATGCTGAAATGAGGAGAAACACATGCCTACTGTTTCAAAACAGCAGCAAAGGCTGAACTTTTATTAAATAAACACAACAAACCAGCCAGCTAAAGCCCGCAGGCAAGATGCTCTGTCACCAGAGAGGTGAGGATGATGAGGAGTGTCCTTGACCAACTAGCTGTAAAGTCCCTCCTGAATCAAACAGTATCGGGGAGTGCCCGAGGGGTTTAAGTCAGAATTTCCACTGAAGAGCAAAGGGTGGTGGGACACGTCCACACCAGTGACGCAGGTGAGCGAGGGCTGAACGGGCTCTGTCTTACTGCCAAGGTGGCCACTGCTGCCTTCAAGCTCACCGAAGACCCCCAGCAGCCAAATCCTAGCAGACCCTCCTGACAATAGATCACCAACTTGAACAGCCTAGCTGCAAAAATGCAAATTAAGAGTTTACATAATTTGCTTTTGTTTTGTAAGTCAACGCATTGCCGAAAGACCTTCAGCTGACCTGCTGCACGCCGGCGAGTCCGAGGCTCTTTCTAACCAGAGAAACACAGAAAATACCAAGTGATGATCATTACCACTCTGCTTCTGCTCCCGAACAGATCTCAGCCAAGAGTTGTTTGCTTTGGGTTTGTTTTTCTTTAGATTTCAGAGCAGTGGTCTCAGTTGCTTGTCCCTTTAACAAATTCCTAGGTTAAAAGTGAACGCCATAAATTTTAATTAGGATGCCGTGTCTGTTCATAAAATTAGTTGTTGAAAATCCAACCCCCCTGACAAGTTTCAGGTCTCACATTTGAGCAGCCAGGTGCTTTTTGAGTCACTTCTGGAAACCTCCCAGTTGCACTTCACAGCACCAAACCCTGTCTCTCATCAGAGCCGTGCTTGGGTCCAGCCCTGACCTCCTCCTCACCGCCCGCAAGGTCCTGCTCCCTGGCCAGGGGTTACTCAGGGTGTATCAGTGCTCCTCCAGAGCTGGATACACCACACCTACAACCTCACCCTGCAGAGAGGGTCTTCTCCTGGCGAACAACTCAGCAACAAGCTCCTGGTTCAGTTTGGGCACGATGCCCAACGGCACTAGTCCTTCTGAAGCGTCAGTAGCACCAAGTGCCAAGGCTGGTTTCCAGCAGCAGACAACGGCGACACAGGGGACAGAAGCACGTGGGTTCTGCGGACGCTTGCACGGAAACCTGCTGAGAACCGCCCAGGAGAACTGGGCTCCTGGAAACCGCAGTGGGACCGAAAGAAAAAGCCCGACTCTGAGCGCTCTTGCCAAGGACCAAGCAAAGCCCTTGACCAAACCTGCTGAGCTGCAGCACCGACTGCGAGTGAACACAACTGCTCCCCGGTACCTGTGGGGCGGGAAGCGCTCCTCCGGGCTAAGGCGGGCAGGATGCGGCCGCTCGGTTTGGTTTGCGTTATAAATAAAGAGCAGCCAGCTTGCGCGAGGGGTAGGACTTATTCCCTTTTGTGAGTTTTTCCTGGAGTGAGAGCAAACTCCACTAAATATTCCTGTCTGCCTCCATGTGCACGTGGAGCCCGGAACACATAAATCTGCAGTGATATTGCTCTTCGAAGGAGCAAGATGCATACACTGATGCCCACCCGTAGGCTGTGGATGTGACTGAAGGAAAACAATGCTCTTCTGGAGCGAGCACCGTAAGTCACGCTGGGGAAGCCACCGTTGCATCTGCTCCGGCGTGCCTAAAGCCCAGGAAGGGCACGGCGGAAGGGAACCCGTCCGGCAGCGGAGGGGACCGTCCCCACCAAGCTCCTCCAGCGCTGCCCGGCCATGCTGCTGTGTTAATGACCTCGCAGCAGTAGACAGATCCAGTCCTTCTGCTTTTCTTTCTCACTGAATGATTTCCCTAAAGCTAAAGCTGGGCAAAATGCCACTAATGCTGCCGTAAAACTCCCGCTGTGTTAGGAGGGAGGCAGGCGACTGAGGGTTAGGAGGTAATCAAGCTTACAGATTAAGGCTCACTAAAGCTACAAGATCAGCACAGCTCGGGGTGTTTATTAACTCTTTGAAAACCAAGATGTATGATTTCGTATCACATTCATATAAAGGACGTTTTCTAACAAGACCTGACAGATGAACTATTTTGCAAGATTAATTCTGATTTGGGCAAAACTAGGAGTACAGGAAAAAAAAAAAACCCGCTCTTTAAACCTCTTTGGATCTATTTCATGACAAAACGTGCTTCCAACAACGAGACTGCACAAGCAAACACCTCCCAAGAATTACCGAGAAGTAAAATTTGCTAATTATTCTTCTGTTTGGAAACGACTCTATTTAAATGAAACAAGGTAACTCCAAAGTCAGCGAGTTAAACATCCTTCTACCCCCTGGGTGCATTAAATCCACGACCTGGGAATTACTCTTTTTTTTTTTTTTCCTCAGTGCAGAACGGGTTAATTTCTGAATATAAAATGAGGTTGCCGCAATCTGGGTGTTTTTTGTTTTGTTTGTAACACAAAGCAAAATATACTCTACAGATGCTTGATTAAAATGCAACAGCTGTTTATGGCGGTGCATTTTCCGCTAATTTACTGGGGCAGATTTTTCAAGGAGCCTTGTTTTATTGCATCTTCATTTGCATAAACATCCATACAGCAGAGCTGTCTGTCCGCGTGGCCCTGCCGGGGCTAATATCTGAGCTTTAAATCCAAATTTAACTAAGCCATCCACTCCCATGTAGAGAAAAGCCTCGAGAGGAAGGTGTTGCACCTCCGTCCCAGGATCCAACCTGAACCTTCTACTTATTTAGCTTCTTTGTCCAAACTATTTCATTTATTTAGCATCGTACACAGCTAGTGTTTAACCTGCTCTTCACACCTGTTCTTTTTTAATATATATATATTCTTCTTTCTCTTTTGTTTATTTGATCTATTACATTCCTCAAGCTTGACGACTAATCCAAATTATTAACAAACACTAAAGGGTTTATGTAAATTGTTGTGATGAACAAAAACAAATCACAATTATAACATTGTTAAGTGAATTAGGCAACAATGGCTACAGCTTCCCTATCATAGATGGAGGCAGATGAATTTGAACTTTATTGACAGTAGCAGCAAAAAGCCTTAATCACCAAGCACCAGTACAGTCTGGTTTTCATAGGGTAATGACCCATCTATATATTCATAACAAGGGTCTCATTCATCATAATTCATATTAAAAAAAAACCAAAACAACAACAAGCCCTCCTGCAAAACTAATGGAGGGAATGTGTGAAAAGTGATTGGATGGGTAAAATTGTGCGGGGCTGGAAAGGCCTTAATTGATTTTATTGTGCTGTGTCTAAGCCTCCCTGCCCACTACATCAGATCTGTATCTAACTGCATTTCAATTGATTTTCACTGATAGGCTTCTTTCTTATGTCTAGGGCTTAAGTACTAAACTAATAAAAGGATAAAAGACTTTGTAATACAGATTTTGAAAATAATGTGCACACATGATTTCTATGGAAGAAAATTGTATGATATGTGTTTGTCCTCCCGGAGTGACTGCAACCAAATGGAATATGACAAAAAATGGAACTCATACGAAGAAGATTACTAAGGGGAGGGGAAGAAAAAAAGAAAATAAGGAAAAAAAAAGTCCCTTGGCTAAAATCAGCTTGCTTGTAAGCAGACATGACTTCAGTGGACTTGTACCTGCTCACATTAGGGGTGATTCTGACCGGTATCTCAAACTTGATTGAAAGAGATTATAATTCGTTTCAGATGTGGGTTAGCACTTTGAAAATTTAAATAGTGAATCATACATGTTCTGATAAAAGTATCTAATATATATATCTCCTGATGAAATCACCTAACGCAAAAATGAACTGGATTTTCACAATCGTGTTCTCGGGCCTTTAAAATACGTTTGTTTTTGAAGTATCTAACCCGTGGTGGTAACGTTCTAACAGAAAGCAGCCTTTACTGCAACTGTGCAGTTCTGGCACGGTTCAGGTAACAGCTTGGTCAAGCTCTAGAACACTACTGAATTGGCCTTCAGATCAAATGGCCACCAGGTCTGAAAAAGGTGCTTTGCTGCAGATAAAAAGAGACAGTTTCAAAGGCTGATTATAAAAGCAACAGGTTCACCTAAAGGAAACGCAGACTAAATGCAAATACACCAATACAGGGGGAAAATCTGATACTGGGGAGTGAAAACATCTTCCAAAAGACAGTTTTCCAGCTTCTTTTTGTCTACATACCCTGCCTCCCTTTGCTAACAGCACTGCAAACCGCACTATCTGCGAGTCAGGTGGCTTGTAACATCTGTATAACAAATGAGAATGTAGAAGAGTTGTTCTGGGTTTGTGTTCCTTTCCGAGACTTGGTGTTGATAATCTCCAAAGCACACCCATGATTCTTTAAATTAAACATAAGAATCTTGTCTCACAGTACAGCTAGGTTATCCATGTGTAAGAGCCCAAGCCAAGTAATTACACATCCGCTCAAAGGATTAGACACATAAGATTTCTTTAAATTTTTAATAAAACTGCACAGCTGTTGTAGGGAAAAAAAACTCTTTTGTTCTAGATTTTTTTAAACCCATTAAGCTCAAAGTGATTCACAGTTATGCTTCAAGAAAAGTACTTCAAAACTGTTTCTGTTCAGCGCTTTTTTTAGTAGATTTAACATCACTTTAACTCCGTGGCAACAGATTTGAGTCGGGAATAACCTCAAGGAGAGGTATTTGGTCAGGTTTTAAAGAACATTTATCTGCTGTGAGCAGAACACCTGCGAGTGTATTTTATTTAACAACACGAGCACTTCGAGCACACGTTGGTGTCGCGCTCGGCTTCACCACGGCAGCCCACGGGGCGAGCGCAAAGCTGCTGCCCAAAGGGCATCGCAGGCCGGGGCATGGCCGACGCAGCCTCGACGGCTCCCATTGCTGGGAAAGAGCTACGGGCAGGGAACGGCCCAAACGAGCGGGAGGATCGTGGCCCGGAAGCTTTTGCAGGGCTGCTGGGTCAGTGGGGAGCACGGGGGCGAGGGGCGTCCCGGGGCTCGCCGGCAGCGCGTCAGACCGACGGCAGGGAGGAGAAGCGGCAGAGTTCGCTGAAGCACGTACCAGAAAGATGGAAGAGGAGATGTGAGGCCTTCAAAAGAGAGATGAGTAGCCTGGAATGAATGAAATCAGGACCTGGTGACGTAGGCAGAGATAGGGAGAGTACCACTGAATGGGTGATAGCATCCACACAAGCTCTAGCAAAATCAGGATGAACTGGAGAGGGCCAACGGACCACGCTGGCCAAACAGGAGTGAGAATACAGCCTTTGTACAGCCTTTAAATGATGTGCTTTCAGAGCCTGTAAGGAAAGAGAAGGAACAAGGCAGGACAAGGATGCCAGTGACAAGGGTGGGCCATTCAGGAGAGAGAGAAGTTCCCGAAGACTCTAACCAACAAAGGCAGAAGATGTATGAGCAGAAAGCAGGAGGTCAGGAGTGCAGAAGTCTGAGTGCCCGTCAGTCGGGTGGGCTGGCTGGGGGAAAAGCCCGAGGTCTGTGATGTTGTTCAGCACAGCGGTGAGATGCCATCTCAAACGTGTGTACTGAGACCCGTGTTCAAGCTAAAAACTTGCAAGAGGTACAAAGCAGTGTGATGAGAGGAAGAGAAACCCTAGCTCAGATAAGGGAGCAAGAGCAACTGGACATATCCACCAGGGAAGCGTGAATTATTTCAGTTAAAGGAGAGCATCAGCAAAAACCCAGGTGTACTTTAAAAGAAACATAATTATCAAAGCAGCAAGAAGCACGAGGGCAGCGCTGTGGGACACGGGACGTGCAGGGTGCCAGCTTCATCACCCCCAGCCATCCTTCCAACCTGCTTTGCACATTCAAATATTTTACAGGATTTCAGCTTTGGACCTTGGTGTAAATTTACTACCCCAAAACCGTCGCAATAATATGCAGTATTACCAACCAACACACAGGATTTACAAGATGAACTGTGGTATGCGGGTGTATTTACAGCGAATCTAAATCTCTAAAGATTTTAATGAACTGCAGCTGACCTTGATCAGTGATTCAAAGCCCAGAGCAGCTTCTACTCTCTCACACATTACTAACCTTTGCTACAACATTTATCAATTTACCTTCTTGATCTCTCAAGCAGGTCATGTTTTCTAATCAGCCACCAGCTCAAAGACCTACATCCCAATTAAATTACTGAATGAAGACATGCTGGAATGTAGGCTACTTTTGAAAGAATTAGCACAAAACACACTTAAATACTGGACTTGCCATGCCTGAACTGAGCTTTAAAAACAGTCCCATATAAAGTGCAAGCTACAGGCGCATCCTCCTCAGAATCAGAAGTGTTAATGTCATCCCTGAAAACACACTTGGATGTTTTCTATTTTTGTTTCCCCGAGTGCTCCGTGCATAAACACTGACCTGAGCTTTAAATCATCTATGCTGAGCCCTGAGCTCTTCAGACATTGGCTTGTCTGAAATCTTAGGGTACAAAAACCAACACAGATGTTTATTATTAAGCCTAAGAGGAGCTTCACAGACTTAAAACTACTCGCACTTAAAGTTAGACGCTTATTAAAATGCCTATAAGAGCTGAACCTAATTTCCCTCCCCCCCTCTTTCACTACAGCATATATATTAAAGTTACTGTAGAAAAAGAAAGCGCTAAAGGTAGAGGTGAAGGGCTCTTTGCAGCCCCCCAGGAGCCCCTTCTCGAGGGGCCCCAAAGGAGCTGGCTTTGGGTGGAAGGATTTCTGCCCCTGGCAGCAGCCGCCCGCTCTCGGCCGCTGCCTCCCCAGCTCTGCAGCACCCAGGGGCCACAGCAACCCCTGATGTTTCACCCGGGCTCCGGGTCACTCCTTCCTTTGGTCTAAAAAGCAGGTTGGGTAAAAATGGCTTTCTCCTGGCTCCTCCTCCTGCTCCTCTGCGGGCAGGAGCAGCGTGCTGACAGACCCCGCGTGACGTGCGGTAGCTCGTCCGCACACGCACGGTAGCGCCGATGCTTCCCGGATTTGGAGCACATGTTGGGAAGGATCGTGCCCAGCATGTGCAAAATCACAGTCGCACGGGAGGGGAAAACCAGGCACGTGCAGCACCGAGCCCCACAGCAGCCGAGTGGGTATCGCACACGCTGCTGCTGTTAGTTTCAACAGAGCAGTGCTGCAAATGCAGGTAAAGAGAAGGAATCCCCTGGCATTTGTGTTTCTTTCCCCGTTATTATTTTTTACCACTTTCTGAATTAGCTATCGGTCAGTAACGGCAAACCCTGGCAAACCCCAGACACCCAACGCTTCCCAAAACATACACGATCTAATCATATTTGCAGTCACTGAGACAGAGACGAGGGACATACAGAGCACTGAAGAAATACCACCAGTTTCAGACACAATTTAGATTCCAGCAGGGCTTCCTCAGATTTTCAAGAGCAACTTGCTTGTATTTCTAGCTCTAGCTTACAAGTGTCAGCACTCACCTGTTTCTGTCGGGCTCAGTTCTTCCACAAGCCCCTCCCTCTATCCAGAATTCCACAGTAGATTCAGACTTGCTCAGCAAGCCACACAAGAATGTGAAGCCACGTTTCCATTTTATGTCACATGAAGAGCTTGGATTATTTCAGTGTTCATGAAGGTGGAGGAGATGCCAATTCTGCAGGTGCAGTCTAGGAAGAGCAGCTTTGGCATTGCTGAATCCAACTTGACCCTACTGTAAATTTGCTGTATAGTTGCTATGCCAGTCTGTGCAGCACTTACAACCCAACACCACCACTGCTCCTGAAAGATAGTATTTTTATAATAATTTTTTAGGATAAAAATTGGTCTTTCAAGTACAAAATATGAAAAGAAAAAAAAAAGAAGAGTAAATTATGGTGACTTCTGATAGCAAGAGAAGCTGTCGATCCACTAACTCTAGAGCCAGGTAACTGAGGTCCTTAGGTAGTGACAGGCTGTCCTGGCTGGAGTGCTGAGCACTGCCCACGCCACACACACACAACCACAGCTTCCTCCTGCAACCCCTGTGCTGCACCCATCCTGCTGGGATTTACCAGAGCAGGGGCTCTTGACCCCAGCAGCACTGGGGACAGCTGCCAGAACACCCACAGGCTTACCAGGGTAAGAGATTGCAGCAAGGTGGAAGAATCTGAGGTGTGAAAAAGTAAGGTGAGCAAGTGTCAGCTCCCTGAAAAAAGAGATGACTGATTCAGAGTAAAAATAAACTGCTCACACACTATTACTTTTCTATTCTAGTTTTCTTTCTAGATGCTAGTATTTTTTTATACATATAAAGTATTTCTGATGTTTAATGAAGCGAGTGTTGAACCCCAGCACTTTGGGGAGTAAATCTGCTAACATTTCAGGGCCCTTGTGCATCCTCCTGCACATCTCTGTACCATTCTGGGCACACCACTACAACTACCTGCATCATTTTTATTCCTGTTTTGCTGCAATAGTTGCAGCAAAGCTGATTTCCCTACAGCAATGCAAGGGCTCTGCCAAGGGCAGCAGTTCAGGACCTCTTTGCTTCAGGAGTACTTCAGGACACACGAGCCTCAGAGCTGCTGGGTTTTGATGGCCGCTGTCAGGGGAAAATAACACGTTGCAAACCCAGCTCCACGGTATGTCCGAGAAAATGCTACTTGGCCCAAGTTGAATTTATTTGTTGACAGAGAAGATCTGCTGTGCTTAATGTAAAGTTCAATAGGAATCCGTGTAACACAGATATCTAGAATCATAGCTGCAATAAAACAAGCCCTGCATTTATCTGGCTGTTCAATGCAATTCAAAGTTTATTGGTAAAAAGGCACCAAACTCGGTTAGGGCACAAAATGTATTTCTTGCCTTACAAGAGCAAGCCGACCGAGCTCCATTCATCACAACAAATCAGTGCTGCTGATCTCTGGGCAGCGGCAGCCGGGGCGACGAGCTGCGCTCGCTACCTCCCCACGCATCCACAAAGGCAGGAGCAGCGGCTCCGAACATCGCTGCCCCCAGCGAACGGCAGCCCTCCAGATGGCTTGTGCTGGGCCCTTGGTTTCGGTTATTCTTTTTAAAATACAGACATCAGCTGACATTCGAGTGCTGAGTGGGTGCTCTCAGGTTCACCATCAGGCTGAGATCTTTTATGCTGATCCTCTGAGCTAATACACGGAGACCCAGGCAGGCACTCGACAGCTACTTTTTATATAGTGATTTTTAACTGGTGACAATAATAATAATACACAGTGAACATTTAGGACAGAAAAAAAAAAAGGAAAAAAGAAATGTTCATCAGTTCCTCTGGATGCTATTTCAGTAAGTCCTTCTCCAGAAGGATATTCAAGCCCATTGAACAGTTTTACGTACGTGCCTTCCCTAATTACAAATTCCTAAGAGCAAGAGGATTTCCTTGGTGAGAGATCCAATGGGTTTCTGTTTGCCTGTAGCTTCCTACGCTGGCTACTGAAAATAGAGAATACTAAAAATGAGAAAACTTTCCCATTTTCATGTGGGTATGAGCTTCCCGCTAGGCTGTGACCTAATTGAGACTTTTGATCTTTGCTTTTTCAAAACATGTTATTCTTTGGAGTCTGTAAAACATTTTAACTACAGATCTTCTGCAATCATTCCCGAGAGCTACAGGGAATAAAATAATAAAGGGGAGGGGGGGGGCAAAACTCAGTTTATCAAAGTCAATGGAAATACAAGGTATTAATTATGCTAAATGAAGAAATATGGGCATTTGGTTACTTTTGTGGGTCAGAAATATTTTAATCTGGCGCTGCCAGCCAGCTGCCTCTCCCTGACCTGCGTGCATCTCTATCAGCTGCCGGATCACATCAAAGCAGCAGTAAGTGAAGAAAGCAGCGACCAGCACAGGGGCCCCGCTGTGGTACCAAGGTCACAGATTTGACTGAAACCACCACATTGTTATCAATTACAATCACTGATAAGGACATGACCTTTTTCTGAGGCACAGAAACGGGGGGGTATTTACGCGAGCGCTTCCCCCCCCAGCCGCGCTTTCTGTGCCGAGAGGGAGAAGAAAAACGGCGCTGCAAATTTTAATTCTCAGATGGGCACAGAGTTAAAAATGAGACCCAGAGTCCAGTGCTGATAAGATCCACTCAGCTCACCCGAACGCAGCTCCCCTGATTCGGTTAACAGAGCCGAACGCACGACAGAGCGCAATTAAAGCGGAGGGGAAATTGTATTCCTACCCCGCAGACGGCGCTTGTGAAGTTTCATCAAAGCAAACCCCAAAATGTCTTTATTGTAGCGAGACCTACAGCAGAAGCACATGTAACTGAAAATAAGGAGTGTTATACAGTAGTAAGTCACCTAGTAAACTAAAAGTATATTTTCAATAAAGATTAGTTCTGCGTTTTATTTCTTCAATTTCTTTGATCGAGTAATTTTGAACTTTATAAAACCAGCCAGACCTCCCTACCTTGGCATTCCTGAAGAGATTGTTTTGCTGCACACAAAGCGTCACTGTTTCATCTGCCTACGCTTCAGGTGACGTTCCTCTCGTTAATTTTAAACACGTAGCAGCTTTTGCTCGTGTCTGTGGTAGAACACATCAGGCTGGAGAGAAAGCAAGCTCCAGATACAGACTCTCCCGTTTCCCAAGCAGAAGGGAAAATGTTTTTACGATAAGCTAACCGCCGTATTTCGGTGTTTTAACTTTTCTCAAAAAAGGCACTAAAAAAAAAAAAAAACAAAAAACCCCACACCTTAGCATGTAGCTTAAATTCTTAGTGATTTAAAACGGCCAACCCAATTCACTCCCATCGCGTGTAGAACGAACGGGAAACCAAAACGTTAACACTGCAAAACATTTTGGCTTTTGCAAGTCAAAAGTTAAACACTAACTAGTTTACTCCGTATGCCCAAAATATTTACTAGCTCGGACTCAGGTTTAAGCAGTATAGAATAGAATCAATCATTCTGTAGGGCAAAGCAGCTCTTCTATGTACAAAAGAGGTAATGAGGTGAAACTGGAAGGTATAGAGCTGTATCTTTCTCATCTACCTACAGGTCTGGATTTTACTGCACTTTGCTCCCTAAGGGGGCTCGAAGAGCAGTGTAGGTTGATCTGGAATTAGAGAGCTGCGATCACTACGTGTATTTTTTGAGTTTAGCATGAATACACGAGACTGTTTAAAAGCCTGTGGAATGGTTAAGGGAGGAACAGTAGAACATAGTCTTTAATCCTTTAGCAAACTTTACTGTCTGTGCCAAGAGGCAGAGGGAAAAATACATTTTACATTTTATAAATAGTCGTGAACAGAAGCTAAAGCATTTTGCCACTTCTGGGAAATCAATACGCAAAAACAAGTCACTCATTTGCAAATAATTTATGTGGCTTTTTTTGCTAATGCAGGACAATCTCTCTGTGAAAACGAGGGCAATAACTTTATTATGCTCATAAATGCAATGCAAAGCAAAGCAGAGACCGATGCCGCTTCTGTATGTGCTGAACAAAAGGCACGACTTCGATTAGCTACTAACAGCATGGAAATCGTGGAGCTGCACAAGTTGCTTTAGCAAGGCAAAATTACAGAGGATAAGTAACCCAAAAAGCCACAATTATTTAAAATACATTAGATAAGCTGCTATTAGTCATTGCTCATAACTGCAAAACGTAACACGGGAGCGGTGTTTTTATGGAGGTCTGTGACACACCTCGAGGAGCTGCCTTGCACGCCAGGAAACAGATCTGCCATCCTAAGGCTCTGGGTTTTCCTGGGAAAGGAGTGCAGAATTAGGCCAATTATCATTTAGCCTGCCTGATCACGCTCCCGAATCTGCGCAAATGGAATGCCATGGCACAGATTCTGTCCAGCACGGAGCGGGGGGAAGGGTTGGCCCCCACTGTTCAATCATCACTAGACATCCAAAGCTCCTTAGTCAGGTCTGAAGATCAGTATGTAGGGCAGGGAGAAGAAAGACCATCCTCCTATCCAGCTGTGTG